>CM049596.1:5057500-5243421 GCA_026979955.1 Megalurothrips usitatus
GGCCCCAGCTGCAGCCCACACGGCGGCCCGCATCAGGGTCACCCCGCCGCGCCACCACCGCAGAGGGGGTTACCGCAGCCGGCGGCGGCAGCCAGGGTCACGGTCTCGCGGCAGAGCAGCGTCCCCGACCCGACCCGGGGCTCCATCTCCGGGTTAACAACGACGGGAAATGGAGGCACGGCCGACGCCGTGTCCTCCGGCCCTCCGGCCCTCCGGGTCCGAGGGTCAATCCCGCGGGCCGGGGGTCCTCCTCCTCCTCCTCCTCCTCCTCCTCCTCCTCCTCCTCCTCCTCCTCCTCCTCCTCCTCCTCCTCCTCCTCCTCCACCTCCTCCTCCTCTTCCTCCTCCTCCTCCTCCTCCTCCTCCTCCTCGCCCCGAGAGAATTAAAGTGGTCGTCACTAATTTGATTTTCAAACCAGCAAGTAAAATATTTCGTCCGGAAACCAAAATGAGTTGCCCGCCTGAAAATGGCCGCGGAAACTATATGTAGTGTAGCTGCGACCGCGATTATTTTCTCTGGAGGCGTGCGGGCGGGGTGAGGGTGTGTGGGGGCCACCGCTTTCGGCCCACGGCGCGACACGGTGTCGGTTCATAGCCCACTCGGCCCGCAGTGGGCCGGGCCGCAGTGTGGGCAGGCGGGGCGGTGCGGGGCCGCGGCGCGGGCAAGCGGGTGAGGCCGGCGCCGCGGCGCGCGGACGTCCGCGGCACGGCGGGGCCGGCGGGGCAACGGGGCCGGCGGGGCGGAGGCGACGAGGAAGAAGCCGGTGCCGTTGGCCGCCGACCGAGCCGCCGACCGCCCCGCGACGCGTGCCCGAGGAGACCCCGCGTCGTGCTGAATTCCTCATAGCGCGTCGGCGGCGGAGGCAAAACAAAACGTTTGGATGACTCTGCGGAGCGGCGGCGGCGGCGGCGGCGGCGTCCTCTCCTCTTTGCCATTAACCTAATTCGGAGTAGTCGGCGCGGCGGTGCCGGGAAAGGACCGCCGCTGCCGCCGCCCGCCCCCGCGGCCGCGCGGCAGGATTCAGACCGTGAGCCGGCCTCGTTGAGGGCGGCCAGCGCCAGCACACCCGAGGCAGCCCCCGGCCGCCGGCCGGCCTCCGTCGGCGCCCCGGCGGCGAAGCAACGACCACCGAAGACACTCACTCTGCTCGATTCACTTCCCCCGCGCCGCGCCTCGTTGAATCGCGAGTTTGTCTTTGGCTAAATTTAGAGGGCGCGTCGGCCGCGTTCCGCACTGCGAGGCGCGGCGCGGCGCGGCGCGGGAGGAGGCCGAGTGCATTCAGGACCCTCGGCGGCCGGGTGGCGCCCGGCGGGTAGGCAGCCGCGGCCGCTCCACGCACGCGTGCCGTGCGGGCCGGCCTACCCTGGCGCTCGCAGGCGCCGCCACTGAGAAGGAACACGGAGCGGTGAGCGCTGCGGGGACGGGCCGGGCGGTGGGCGGTGAGGTGGTGCTGGAGCTTGATCTCGTGGCGGCGCTGACCCCGCAGACCCCGCACCGGTCCTGGGCCCGCGCTGCGGTGACCTGCGAGCTGAGCCGGGCCGACCGGACGCACTGCTGGTATTTGACCCCGCGCGGCCCCAAGGCAGGCACGGCCCGCGTCGGGCTGGGCAAAACTAGGCGCATCGCGCCGCCCAGAGGCCGCCGGGAGGCTGCCAGAGGCACGTCCGGCGAGCCCGGCGGGCCGGGCCGGCCGGCGCCGCGCGGACAGGTGAGAGCAGGCGAATAAATCACACCGGAAAAACAGTCACGTGCAGGTGGCGGAAAATATTCCGACCTCACTGAGTAAAAACTTTCTTTTCAAAGTGTGTTTTTTTTAAATTTAATTATATTGTTTTTACTTTTCCGTTACAATTTTTTCCCCAGCACTTGCCTTTTAGTACCACCACCACCACCACCACCACCACCACCACCGCACCACCGTCGAGATCTCCGCACAACGGTAGCCGATGCCCGTCTCGGGCGCGGCGCGCCGCCGGCGCCATATTTGAAGTTTAACGCCGTCGTTGTGCGCTGCCGGCCCCCGGGTCGCGGTGCGCCGCCGCGGTCTAGATTCTCGCGCCGCCGCCGCGCCGCCGCCGCGCCGGCCCGGCCGAATATGCTGTGCGCTGCGCTGCGGGGCGCCTCATGCGGAGAGGAGACGGTGCTGAGAATGGTCCGGGCCCGCGGCGCTGACCTCCACTCCCGTGCCCGTTATTGGTTAGCCAGCCGGCCGGTCAGCCGCGGGACCCTGCTGGCCTACATCCCGTCCCGTCCCGTCCCATCCAATCCCCGGCAATGCATTAGCGGTGACAGTGCTGACGACTCCACGCCTGTTGCCTCCCCGAGGAGCACCGGTCATATGCGAGCCGCCGCCGCCGCCGCAGGACAGGAAGGAAGAAGAAGGAGTGGGGCGTCCCCATCACTCGTGCCGTGTCCAGCGGGGTGCTGCACGGCGGGGGGGCCGGCTGGAGCCGCCGCCGGAGGCAGTACCCTGGAGGCAGAGGCCTGGAGCTGGAACGCCACGGCCGCTTCCGGACCAGCGGTCGGCCAGCGGGCCACCACCGGAGACAACGTGGGCACCTGCAGCAGCAGCGCTGCGCTACGGAGGCCGTACCGGCCCCATCACAATACCAGCCGCTATCTCGCATTCCTCGCCAAGTCTCGCGCACAAACAAACTCCCCCGGCACGACTCTCTCGCCTTGGGGACCGCGGCGCGTGCGCGAAGGGCGTGGCCGGGGCTGCTCATTCATTACCACAAGAGCCCCGCAGATGAGGGGCGGCACGGTGGTGTTGCACCACGTCCACGTCACCGCACAGTATGGTCCAAGGGCGGCGGCGGCGGTGGAGTGTCCCCTCCTCACCTGGCATTTGCCTACGCAGGCAACGCGGCTCAAACCGAGTACCGCCCAGCCCAGCACCTCGGACCTCACTCCATCTCTCTCTCTCTCTCTCTCTCTCTCTCTCTCCTATAAAACACCGCACGAGTGCGACAGTGACAGCGCTACGAGAGCAGAGCTCGGAATCAGCCGGCAGCCCTCCCCCTCCCCTCCCCAGCCCTAGAGCGACGACCTGTTTCCAATCAGAGGGGGGGGGGGGGGGTGTCTAGGCAGCAGTCGCGGTGCTCGCAGCTCGGCGGCGCTGCGGTACGTATGCGCGGCCACGCCGCCACGCCCCGCGAGTCGCGCGCACCGCCGCCGCCAAGCGCTCATACGGCCACCTGGACGAGTGCCAGTGCCGGGCGAGAGAGGGCGGTGCCGCGCTGCCGCTGCCGCTGCCGGCGCCGCGGGCCCCCAGACCCCTGACGCCGCCGCCGTGCGCCGTGCAGTGGAGTCCTCTCCTCTGGCGGCCGGGTCAGCCCCGCAGCTGCGATACGCGGCCTAATCTCTCCCCGAGTAATCTCCCCCCCCCCCCCCCCACGCGGCACTTCTTCCTGTACAGGACTCTCCCCGCCCACAACAAGTGTGCGTTACTCGAGCGAGGTCGCGGGCCGTCTGGGCGAGAGAGAGAGGGAGCAGCAGCGACGAGGCGGCCCCGCGAATTTCACGCCCCGGCCACGCTGCGGGGCGAGAGACAATTGTCGCCAGGGGAATGTGCCAGCGGGGGTGGGGGCGGGCGGGGGCTGGCCGCCGACACCATGCCGACATCGACTGAAGGGTAGCGGCGGCGCGCCCCGCGGCCCCGAGTCCACGCGTGCGGGAGGAGAGGGACACATCGGCGGCACTCTGCCAGCGGTGCGACGCGGGTGGGGTAGGACCAGGAGTCCGCGGTGGCGCTACATCCGCGCTGGCGGCCGGGCGGCGGATCCGGGCCGCGGGGGGTCCTGCTCCACGTCGTGGCCCGCATCGGCGGGGCGTACTGACCTGCGTGAACTGGTGCGCGATGCGCGCGTGCTCCTCCTGGTACTGCTTGCGCGCCTTGCGCTTGTCCGCGTACAGCCCCGTCAGCTTCTCCAGCGTGTCCTTCTCCAGGCAGTCGGCGTTGTGGCGCACCGCCTTGCCCGTGTTGTCCAGCTCCTCCAGCATGCCGCGCCACGCCTGTCGGCAGCACGTTTTGTTCCTTGGAAGAGTGACTTACAAGGTCTACTTTTATTAAATTAAATCACAAGTGACCTATAAGCAGCACAAACATTTACAAGTGACCTAGGTCACATTTAAAAAAAATTACAAGTGACCTAGGCCACGTTAAAAAAAAATAAAAAATTTACAAGTAACCTCTAAGTCTAAAGTTATTTATATAGTGAATTATAAGTCACTTATTTTTAAAAAAAATTACAAGTGTCTTATAAGTCACTTATTTGTTCAGTTCATGAAATGGTTACACAACACTGACCTTGGCGACGAGGCTGCCGGCCAGGTCCTCGCCGCGCTCCACCTTGAGGCCCTGCTGTGCGAGCGCGCCGAGGGCGAGGGCGTACTCCCGGTCGCAGCGCACCTTGCTGAGCAGGCAGCGCCGCATCAGGTCCAGCAGGCGCAGCTCGGCGTCCTGCCGGCACAGCAGCGCCTCGTGCGCCGCCTTCCCCTGCAGCGCCGCCGAGAACCCCATCGCCTGCAACAGGAGCACCGGCTGAGCTACGAGCCCGCGCTGCAAGGGTGCACCACCATGCGGGACGTGTGAGGGTGAACTGTGCCAAAAATAAAAAGTTTTCGGCGTAGGCCAAGGTGGTCAACCCGAGGGGGGCCTCAGTTTGCGGACGGGTGTACACTGAATGGTGACTGGACCAGACTTTTCCATTGACTGGAATGAAAATTAGAAATATGTGGATGCTTATGAAAAAAAAATGCAAAAATGGGTGGGCACTACCTCGTCCCAGGCCTCCGCCTGGAACCCTCCTGCTTAACTTCGGTGTTCGAATGGGAACCGGTGTACCAGGTATCGACCGCCGCTAAGACACGGGCACGACGCAGCGGCCTTTTTCAGGGGCACGCCTCCGCAACGGTCAATGTAGCCCCCTCCGCCAGCCAGATTTCCGGAATCAACTCCCTTCGACTGGCTGGTTGGTCTGTGGCACTGCGGCCACTCCCGAGCGGACTGGGGGGGAGGTAGGCTTTCCTATATCGTACACAGCCGAAGCTGCTGTACTTCACGACGAACCCTAGTCGCGACGGCGTGTCCTCGTCTGCCAGATTCACAGGGAGCGAAAACGAAGGTACCGAACCCTAGGTACCCCCGTAGCATACACCCGAGTCTCCGAACCAAGTTTCCTTGGTAGACACAGAGCCCCCCCGCCGGAAACCCCGGGCGACCGAGAGAACCTCGGACCCGGGAACGGGGGTAAGCCCGACCGTGCTGCGGGAATCTTCAAGTTGAAACCCAACGCTTACATCTCTCAGTGACGCAGCGCGCACGGCCGTTCAGACAGCCATACCGACGCCACGTTCGGAAGTATATTTTACCCTCCGTCTTCCAAGCGCAGACACAAGAAAAATTTTGAAGAACTAGCCAGACTCGAACCCACGACCCACCGGCCGCTGGTCAGCCACCCTACCCATGCGGCCACAGAGCCGCGATGATGGCGGCGGCGCGCCCCCGGTACTTTACACACCGTCACACCAGTTTTTAGTGACGTTAGAGAGAGAGAGAGAGAGAGAGAGAGTGACATGAAGAGACATTTCGCTGCGGTAACTAACAATCCGCTGCCCCTATAATGAATTCCCAGTTCCCGCTGCGCTCGTCTCAAAATCAACTAACAAATCAGTTTAGAGCACCGAGCCGACGGCCGTGTGTTGCATTGACGGCGGACCGAGTCTGTGACGGCGCCAGGACCACGGAGGGGGAGGAGGAGGACCCCCTCTGGTCCACTGCGCCCGTCCTGGAGGCCCGCTACCGGCGCCGCCGTGGGGTCCGGCCGGGGCACGCACGGCGCACCTGACGGCCTGACGGGGTGCCGGCGGCCGACAGCCCCGCCCCGCCCCGCCCCGCGCGTGTCCCCGTGCACCCCGTGTCACCTGCCCGCCCCTGCCCTCACCTCTCACAGGACCCGCGCCGCCTCCGGGGTCGATGCTCTCGTCACTCCACTCTGCTCTATTCGGCCACCCCGTTCCTCTCGGCGTGCTCCATTCTTTTTTTTTTCTTTGCTGAAATAATCCCAATGGCACGGCGACACACACACACACACACGTACGCACAGACACACACACTCGCGGCGGGGAGCGGAACGGGCTCGGGGCGCGTCAACGCGACGGTCGCGGGCAGGACTGACGAACGCCACCGGCACGGCACTGTGCAGCGGCAGCAGCAACGGGCGCGCGCTCACTGAGAGAGACGGAGAGCTCAAGACGGGGCGCGGGCCCCTCGGACCCCCCACCCGCGGCCCCCCTCCAACCTGTGGCGGTGGCGGTGCGGCCGGGTACGAGCCGAGCCCCGCCCAGCAGCCGAGCCCAGCCGGGGCGGGCGGCGGGTCCTGTGGCGGCGGCAGCGGCGGGCCGAGCCGGACGGGGCCACGTCGGAAAGGGTCCAGGTGGCCCTGGCCGTGCCGCACCGCGCCGCGCCGGGGCCCTGGCCGACGAGCCGAGCCGGCGCGGCCGGAACGCACGGCAGAGGGCGGCGCCGAGCCGGGGTCCGACGGGGGCCGAGGGGGGCTCTTGTTGTACCTGCAGCCGGTGCGGGCCGGCCGTGCCGTGCCGTGCCGATGCTGCCGGCCCCCGACCACACTTCTCCGAAACTTGTCACCGCCACCCCCGTCTGCTCCGCCCTGCCAGCCTGCCCGGGCCCCCCTCTGCACTCCACGCCGCCGGCCCCGCCGCCCCGCGCTCCACTCCACAACACTCCTCCCCCACGCCGGGGCACAGCGCACGCACCGCCTCGCACAAAGGCCACAATGCAGAACGCTCGCTCCGCAGGTGAATCGATCCGGGGAACTCGGCTGTGGGAGGATTCGGGGGATTCCGAATGACAGGGGCGATCAACGTTCCCTTCCGACTGCAGGGGTCGGGTAACCTGACCGCATCCGGTCGAGCGAGTGCGACAGATAGGGCCGCGACTCTCTCTTTCTCTCTCTCTCTCTCTCTCTCTCTCTCTCTCGCCGTCGGAGTGTGTCTCTTTCTCACTCCCTCTATCCCCCGTTCAGAGGGAAGGACCAGGCTGACTTGGCGCCAACTCTCAAACTTCCCTCTGCTTCCGCCTCGGTCCGGCCCATGGTCCATGGTCCGGCCTCTCTGCGACCCCCCGCGAACTCACCCCCGCCTCACCCCCTCCCACTGGCCCCACCCCCACCCCCTGCGAATCCGGACCGAGCCCCCCCCCCCCCCCTCGCGCCCCGCGGTCTGCGCTGGAGCTTCCGTTGCCGGCCGGCAGAGAGCGCGGCAATCAATCAGAGCAACAACTGCAGCAACAACAGCGGCAGCAGCCGCCGCGCAGCCAGGAAGGATCCAGGATCCAGCAGTCGGGGCAGGGCAGGGTTCAGGCGGGCTGGTCCAGGATGCCAATGGACTCCTCTAACAGACCAATCAGCTGCCGGGCGGCCGGGGCAGCGGCGGCGGGGGGCGGGGGCTGCGGGGGCTGCGGGGGCTGCGGGGGCCGCGGCTGGCTGTGCTCCGCTGTGACAGCGACGGGGCGATCGATCATGTCTGCACCTTAGTGCGCTGGAGTCGCTGGAGAGGAGAGGAGAGGAGAGGAGAGCCCTGCCCAGCACGGCAGGGGAGGCTGGGGCCCGCCGCGGCCGCCGCCGAGGTGGGTGTGGAGCTGTGTGGTGCCAGTGACATGCCGAGATAGTGGCATCGCCCCCCATGGAGCGGCAATGCATGACAGCGAAGTCAGGGAGGGCGTTATTGCGGTCCTTTTACATTGACAGGGCACTTAACACTGCCAATGGTCACTTGTAGCTCGAACTCCTTCAGCATGTAGTTCCCCTTGTTTGAAATAGTAAAGTAATCTCGCATTGATTCATTGTCACTTCCTACCAGGGAAATCATGGATCCTGACGTGGAAGCGGTGCAAGAGGAGGTGGAGATGCAGGACCTAGGGGCGAACCAGGAGGCAGGTAGGCTTGTAGCGCACACAGGCTGATCAAAGTCTTGCTATATCAGCGCCTATGTTGTGTCTGACAACACTGCTCTGTTGAAGATGAGGCCATGATACATCCTGCTGACATTGAGGGTCCAGGCGCAATTGCAGCTGCAATGACCTGGACAATACACGAAAAATACATGGTTTTTATGAATAACTTGCAGAATAAATTTGATGAGTATGTTCACTTTGTCTCTAAGTGCTGCTGAAATGTAAGCACTGTGTGTTGTACAGAAATTTTATTTATTTCAGTCATGGGAGAAGAGTAGCCCAAAATATTCATCTTTATGTAATAGTCATATTTTCAATATTGATTGTGGCAATGTTTGGACTGTTTCGATTTCGTCAAGAGAAAAATCCATTACATCTGTGGATACCACAAGATTCAGACTTTTATACCGACACAATCTGGTTGATGAATAACTATGGCGAAGGTGTAAGATTGCAGTCTGTATTGGTTACTGCTCCAGATGTCTTACAGCCAGATGTAATGCTCCAGGTAAAGTTCTGTGAAGTATTTTGAGAGAGTAATATTAGTTGAGACTAATCATGTCCAATTGATGTACCCTGTCTCCTGACTGACAAGAGTCAAGACATTGAACTTTGACCTTTGAATGGAAATGTCATTTCATTCACTTTCACTGTTGTTACATACTTTATTTTACTTTTACACAGCTATTGGACATTCACACCAAACTTACAAATTCTTCAGGATCAAATACCACATGGAAAGATGTTTGCTACAAGTATGTTTGCAAAGTATCTCTCACATTTTTATCTTTTATCTTACTTTTTATTGTGGTTTTATTTATGTTTATACATATGTCCAGGGTTCCTGTTATTACTTTTAATATAGATGGGCCAAGATTTCGTAGGCATGTGAGTGGAATTGGTGGGGTATCAGAGGCCTTTGATGCAGTATTCAACCAAAGCTTTATAAAAGAAGATTATAGAAATGTGAGATGTGGTTACATGAATTCTTTAATTCTAGAGGTGTAAGGTTTTTTTTTTCCATTAAATTTGCCTGTGATTTTTCTACGCAGACACGCATAAAGTTAACAAAGGATCCTGCCAGTGTCCAGGAGATGTTAACTGATGAAACATTTGACCCATCTCTCATCATTGGCAGAAATCTATATTGCACCATAGTGAAGAACATGCCATCAGACTGCCTGCAGCAAAACATATTAGACTTATGGAAATTTAACCGCACTGAAATTGAAAACCTTACTAAATCACAGATTGTTAATGACCTCAACAGCACTACTTTTAGGTCAGTAATTATTTCACTTTCAGTTAGAATATGGTCCCTTGTAATTTATTGTGAAAAATTTCTGAAAGTATTGTTTTTTTGTTCCAGCCCCACACTGGGACATCCAACACCATTTAAATCTTTGCTTGGTGGAATTACATACAATGCCAATGGAGAAATTGTCTCTGCTAAAGCTATACTATCATTGTACATGGTTCATGTTAATTTTTCCACTGTTGATATGGATGTTGTTGGTAATAGAGGGGGTACTGCTGATTGGGTAAATGTTCTTTATTTTCAAGCATGGACTTGCTTAAAGCAAGATAACTAATGTGTCCTCATTTACCCACCAGGCAAATGGCCCAGGTTTAGAATGGGAGTCAAAGTTTGTCAATATAATGCATGAAGCGTGTACCATGAATATAGTACATGAAGCCTATAGCCTTTCACCTTCTGAGGTACAATTGTATTATGAAGCTGGTCGCAGGTAAACATTTTTACACGTCTTGAAATTTGTTTGAATATTTCCTGCTTTCTTAACACTTTTCTTGGTAGTTTTGGTGATATAAGTGCAGCTGGTATGTTTCAAGATTTGGACAAGTTAATGATTGGCATTTTTATGATGCTTTGTTACATCCAACTCCAGCAAACT
This sequence comes from Megalurothrips usitatus, assembly GCA_026979955.1. NCBI lineage: Eukaryota > Metazoa > Arthropoda > Insecta > Thysanoptera > Thripidae > Megalurothrips > Megalurothrips usitatus. The sequence goes on from CM049596.1 coordinate 5,067,389, forward strand.
GCACCAAACTGTGTGGAGTCTCGGGTTAGTTTTGAATTTTGGGTTAATTTAAAATTTAAGTTTTATCGGTGTCCTGTTATGATTGCTTCTGTCTCTTTTCAGTTTTTCCCAAGTATGATGGGTTTGACGTGCGTTGTCCTGGCATTTTTGACATCTGTTGCCCTCTGCTCCCTTGTTGGAATTCCCTATGGGCCTGTGCACACTTCTCTTCCTTTTCTTTTATTGGGTATTGGTGTTGATGACATGTTTATTATATTGAACTGTTGGACTGCACTTCCACCAGAACATGAACAGAAACAAATCCCTAAGCGCATGGGAATAGCCATGCGTCATGCTGGTCTATCTATTACATTAACAAGTGCCACAGATTTCTTTGCATTTGTGATCGGTTCAACTACGGTATGCATGGGTTTAATTGTTTTATTATACCTGAAATATTTGCACCTTGAATTTCTGTTTGCATATTATCATTTGTTCTGTTACTGTTGCAGGTCCTCCCATCCCTACGCTCATTTTGCATTTATGCGGCTGTTGGAGTGCTTGTGACATATGCTCTACAGACAACTTTGTATGTTGCTGTTTTGGCTGCAGATCAACACCGAATGGACCTGGGCAGAAATAGCTTTCTTCCATGGGTCCAACAAGCTCCACCAGACACCGTAAAGGATCATGTTCCGCAATGCTCACCCGTTTTAAAATCCATTTACTCAAAAATCATCATTACTAAAGTTGGGAAGGTATGTTTGCTTCCATTTCACTGTTCTGAGAGTTTTTTTTTTAAATATCTTTTTGCATGTTGCTAATCTTCCTTGTAGTATTTTACTATTGTCATAGCTGCCGTCCTTATGGCTGTGGCAGTTAGAGGAAATTTTCTTGTAAAACAAGATTTTAAACCAGATTGGTTTGTAGATCAAAGCAGTTACCTTTTTCAGGTAAGAGTTTTGTTCTGATCTCAATTTTTTTACTGTTGTTCTTGGTCTGATACACTGTTCTGTTCTTGTTTCCTGATATTAGTTCCTCCAGAAACGAGATGAATTTTTCCCTGATTTTGGCAGTAGTGCTGGTGTTTATTTAGGGAAGCTTCATTATAGTGAAGAGCTTCAGAATATTGGAAGTCTGGTAGAACATTTGAATAATCAGAGTGATATTTTAAAAAATGTTGATGACTGGTGGAGCGGTTTTCAGCGCTATGTCAATTTTCACCATATGAAAGGTTATTGAGTTAATTTTAGTAAAACTTACACAAATAACTTTTGCCAAGAAAATTATTTCATTTTATTCTTTTGTTTCAGATATACAAACTGATCATCTTGCTGATGATGAGTTTGATCATTACATATCTCAATACTTGTTTAGCCCATCTGGAGCTCGTTTCCAGAAGAATTTTAGATTTTCTGAGACCTTGGAATGTGGAAAACCTGCTCCGAAAATCAAAGTAAAGCCAAAGTGTACTATAATGTCTGCTCAAATAGCTGTTTGAAAATGGACAGCAGCTAATATGAGAAAACATTCATATCAATGTTTTATTATTTTCAGGTTTCTAGTATCGACTTTTATTTTAAAAAATTTGGAAGTTCTGGTGAAGGTGTTAAAGCCATGAGAACTGTAAAACGTTTAGTGAGAAATGCTAATTTTACAACTGGAGATCGTTATGCCACTGTATGGGCAAAGATATTTGCTAATTGGGTGACTGATGAGGTAGGGTTTGAAATGTTTCTTCTACTACATTTCTTCAGTTTGTGCATCAAACTGATCACCTTTGTATTCTTTTAAGATCATTGGGGCAGAGCTTTATCGCAACATGGGTTTAGCCTTTGCAACAGTGGGATTAGTGACATTGCTATTTCTGTTGTGTGCTGAATCATCAGTGCTGGTTCTGACATGTGTCATTCTCACCGTGGTAAGACTGGTGTACTTTACTTAAGAATAACAATAATCTTTATTCAAGTTGTTATCAATGCTCTTTCACCTTCAGATAGATACGATAGGCTTCATGTATTATTGGGGCCTTACCATAGATCTGGTGTCTGCCATTGCACTGGTACTGGCTGTGGGCTTTTCTGTAGACTTCGCTGCTCACATTGCCTATGCATTCATGGACAATGATGGTACTCGAGATGAAAGGGCTATACATGCAGTCACGTACATAGGAACAGCAGTTTTGCATGGAGGCCTTACGACACTGCTCGCTCTTTCGGTCCTGTCCTTCTCTCATTCTTACATTTTCACTGCATTCTTCAAGGTTTGTATTTTTACCAGATTATGTGAAAAAATCAGTGAGTTAAACACTAAAAAATTGGCCAAACTAACTTTTATTCTTCTTGCAGATATTCTTCTTGGTTATTTGTTTTGGTATATTTCATGGTGTAGTGTTTTTACCTGTGATACTTAGCATATTGGGCCCCGTCCCACATTCAAGGTATTTGGAACATATAATTAACAATCCTGTACATGTTGGGCCCCCTCAAGATCATATACATGACCCACCAGACGTCATGGAATTGCCAAGCCCGTATGAAACACCAGCATTTGATGCAAGAGGACTGTGATTGGTTAGTGAAAGTTTGCTGTATCAATCACTTGTGATAAAATAGACAAGATTGTATAAAATGCAGTGAAATTTGTGTGATTCAGGTGAGAAGCAGGTCATCCTGTCTATTGTTCTAATTTTAGATATTAATGATCAGTATTGGTTAAGAGACTGCTTTAAGAGATAAAGAAGAAGAATTTGAGGAATGCTCAAATTTTATTTTATTGATGAGAGGTTCATGACTGTTAAAAAAATGTTCCAACAAATATGACAAAGCTGCAGGAGTGCCTGACATAATTATGGTTTTAATTTATGATTGTACTTATATGTTTTTGTAAAATTCCCAACAATATTAGGAAGCTTAATTAAAGCTTAGTAGCCATTTTTTTAATGATCAATGTTATTTTATTTCTTGTGTTAAAGATCTGGTCAGATTGTTAGTCTTCAGACCTATTGGTTGAAATTGTTTGCTTTTCTCGTTTCATAATGTGCTTGATTTTTATTTGCCATGAACTGTTGTACTGAGCGATGTGAGCGAGAGGGTGGGTGAGAAATAAATACATATGAAAGCTGTATAGCAGGTGCCTTTATTTGAGCTTTCGCGCTTAGTTATTTGATTGGTTGCGGGAAAACCAATGATAAGTAGAATTGGTGACTCATTTCTGGGGGGATGCTGGAAACAGCAACACTCCTTACAGTAAGTTAAGAAAATTTGAAATTTGCACCGTTGAGTATGACTGAGACGACATTGCACGAATCGCCTTCAGGAGAGTGGAAAATAAATTCTATATAGTGGGATTCGTCAGATCCAGACGATGACTAAAGTAGTACGGTCTGCGCGAAACGGACGTTGCCAACATGACGCACTACAAACGACCTTAAGAACTGTAATCGTATTCCAATACACGATTCAATAATCGGTTTTACTCCAGAAAACAGTACATACTCCCAACTTTCTTGCGAACAGCATTGATCCGCCAAGCGGCCAACAATTTCACCTAAACTTCTTTTGCTCAACGGGTTCTTTAAGGACGAAGGATCAACAACAATGCAAGTCTGTGCCTGCAGCCATTGTGGCGTCCTTTCGCGGCGTCTTTTAGGGATCAATATTTATGTGTGATTACAAGTGCATCGAATGCTTTTTATGCTCGTTTTAGCTCAGTTTTGACCGTGGGGCGTACTCCTCCAGGATTTTAAAGTACAAGTTTCATCGGATGAGAGCTAGTTGGGGGAACAGGTCCTGAAAGTGTCCTCATCGGTCTGCTCCAGCAGCTTGCAGCCTCCAGCCTCCGGCCCGACGCTGCTTGCGCCCCGCGTCGTCGGCGGCGTGGGCCGTGTTACTGGGTGACTTCGGTCAACCCCCCGGATCGCTCACTTCCTTGACCGGGATTTTCAGCCGACTTGACCCGTGCAATGTGTTTTAAGCTCTGGCGTGTGCCTGGCGCCATCCCCTCCGCCGCCGGACAAGTGCCTGGCACCTGTGGCTCATGACAGGGTGCAGGCCGGTGCATCATAACATGAAGTATGGACGACAAGGTTAGCGCGTCGGAGATGCCGGGCCCCGGCCGTTCTAGGCGGCGGCTCAACGTCAGCTCGCCCCCCAAGGGAGCCAAGGTCCAGAAGATCTCCTGCTCGCCGGTCAAGAAGAACTGCAAGAGCTTGGCGAGCGCCGATGCAGCCCCGGTCCCACCTGTTGAGCGCGCTCGGGGTGTCACTAGTTTGGACAGGAGACTGACAAGGAGTGCGTCCAAGAGATGGCTCAAGATTTACGAGTCCAGTGTGCCGATGCAGGAAGGGGTGACAGTGTCATCAGATGGTATGCTCCCTCCCTCTCATCCTGTTCCTCGGGTATCCACCAGTGCAATGGTGACAAGGCATAGGTACCGCACCCAGGGCGTCTCTCGAGGAGTATGCACAGACGTCAACAAAATTTCACAAAACTTTTTCAAGAGGCTATCCTTTGATCAAATTAGCAACACCAGTGACTATGGGACTGCTTCGGAACATTCTCGCAAGTGCTCTGTTGCTTCAGGTGGAATGTCGCCTGTGAGTGACTCTGGCAACAGTTGTCACTGTGCCTCCATCAGTGGCGTGGAAAGTCTAGGGACATCTAGTGGAGATGAAACAAATCCCCACACAAATGTTATGGATTGGGCAGATAAGCCATGGGTCTGTGGGAGCACAGCATTACTGAAACCCAGGGTTACAGTCCACAGAGTGGACGATGTAGCTGCCTTCATTCCTGACCACAATCGCTCACAGCATGAAGGTGAATTCAAAGTATCCATCAGAAGAGGAAACACTGAAGAGGAAATGTACAGGTGAGTTCTCCCTTTTTATCTATCCATTAATTTTTTTTTTTTAAAGAGCCCCCTTGAGGCTTAGACTTTTATATCTGTTCAGATTTATTGAATGTCTCTGGTAGATTCATTTCCCTGCAATGCAATTTTATCTATTTCCTTTGACATAATGCTGCACAGTTTAACTTCCCTAACAACTGTCAATTAGGAAATATTTAAAATTCATACTGCTTAATGGTTTTTTACACCTTTTTAATGTCTGAAATACAGCACAATATGGTTATACTAATCTGGCTAATTGAGCCCATAAGCAGGATTTGTTATCCGTTCTTGTTTTTTTCAAGAGTGATCGAATGAGTTTTTGTTACTTTCTTGCAGCATCTTATGTCCTTCAGTGAATTCAGCAGTGGGATACTACTACTTATTTTTGTTTGGGATAACATTGTCTGCAAGTTTACTGCAATCATGACTATATTTTCTTTCAGTTGAGGAAGCAACCAGTGAAGCTAATCTTATAAATCCAGCGTATTCATAGTATAAAAGTCAAAACTAAGCTTGTAATTGCTTTTCATGCACATAAAAGCTAACTGTAGTGTATGTTTACAAATTAAACTTTTGAATTAGCTCATTGCAGTATTTTTATCTAGAAGCTTTTAAATCTAGTATTTAAACAGTTTCTTTCAAATTTTAAATGACTTAAAAAACAATCAACAAATTTAATATCTCCTGCCATCAACCTGGAAGAAGAATGGGATGAAGACAAAGGATATCACCACCTACCAGACAACTGCATAGTGAATGAAAAAAAGTCTCAGAAGAATCATGTTTTCTCAGAGCTTTAAAAAAATCTATTACTTCCTGGCCTAGTTTCTAGCCAAATTCATAACTTCTAATCTTATTCTGAAATATCACTTCCTTAAAATATTATTTCATTTTATGAGTCACTTTTAAATATATGAATTTTAGAGGCTGATTCCTTTTGCATTTTTTCATGCGACTTCTAATTCAATTTGTAACGTTTGCCAGCCAGAATTTCTTTTGGCTTTTCTTTGCCTACAAATACATATCAAATTTACAATCAAGAAGCATTCACTCGAGGAACGTCGATCTGAAGACTGCAACAGCTCATCTGAATCCCAACATCAACACCAATTAAAATTTCAAATTTTTGAAGTAATTTAAATAACCTTAATGAAAAATTTAGCTCATTCAGAAAGAGCCATGAGCTTTATTTATTTCCTTGTCTTGTAATTTTGAAGAGTTCAAAAGTAAAGTAGACATTTGAAACAAGTTATTTCTTTATGAGAAGTCTAATTTTTTTTTCTCTTTTATTCATTCTAACTTCAGATTTTTAAAGTGAACACCACCTACCATCTTTTAATTTTAATTATCTCTGACTTGCCCTCATGAGTATAATTTTTATCATCATGAGCTACCTTGTCTTCTAATTTCTTATCTGTTCTGTTGTTGGTTGATGTTTTCATGAATCCAAAAAAGTACATAATCATCTAGCATCCCAACATCTTGATCATACTCTAGCTGATGCTTTATCTCTTCTCATGTCCTCCTCAGAAACAAGTTGCCCAATACAACAACAAAAACAACAAGAAGACTTCTGAGCATATGCAGTTCTATATATAATTATCCAAACACAGTTGAGACGCAGATGCGCTCACAGTTAACTCCTTGATATGGAGAATTTTGAATTGTGCAATTGATGCCTCTGAAGAGCTTAGACAATGAAGAAGTATTAAAATTCAATTTCATTGAGTGTGAATTGAATTCAGACATATCCAAAGCAAGCCCTTCTCAGTTCCCATCTCATACTACTTTGGATTGTGCAAGGATGCTATGCAGGTAAGCTCAGGCAGATTTTGTTGTGAAAGAAATGTTAATTGTAAGCTGGTAGATGCTGCTTGGGTGTAGATCCAGGTCACTGGTTGCAAAATTCCAAGTGTATAGTCTTAATGTTTGCAGTGAACTTGCTTCTTCCCCCTCTGAATATGTGTGGTTTTGACATTGTACTTCTCTTTCTAGCTTATCATGTCGTAGATTTGAACTCCTGCTCATCAGCTGATAAATTTTTTATTCGTTTTTATTTTGTTTTCTAGGTTGATAGAGCCTACTTTAGAGTTGTTTGTGTAACTAAGGTATCTCTTTGCTCTGCAGACCCTCAATATGCTCCAGCTTAAGAGTGCATCATGTAAGCCCTGTTGTTTCTATGGAGCCACATGGAGTCCAATTTTTTGAGGATTTGCCGGTGGTTTTGATAATTCCATTGAGTATTGAGCCCTCTGATGAAGAGTGGATTTCATGCCTGTACAGTAACACTGAAGCAGGTCATCCACCTAAATGGGAGAGGTTACCTCGTAAGGACTATTCATATAGGTTTGTATCAGTTTGAAGCGTGCTTTAGTTTCAGAATTGCATGGATGTATCATTTATGTAAACAATTGTGAACTTTTAGAAATGGTTCGGTGGTTATAAACATCAATCACTTCAGTCTTTTCACTGTGGTGCTTGAGGAACCATACCCTGAAATTATGAGGACCATCCGCCGAAGAACGGGAGGGCGTCTGCTGCTTGGTGAAGTCCCTGGCGTTGAGGTCAGTGCCTGAAGAAATCTTGAAATATTTGAAATTTTCTGAACTTAATTTATTGACCATTCTTCATTTTTAGGTTGAGTTTCCTCATGGTTCCCTTGACCAAGATTTGGATGCATACTTGCGAGTGCTGTATAATCATGAGCCAAACTGGGGCAATAATGGGGAAGAGATTCAAGGAGCTTTGGCCTCCCCAGTGATAATGCTTGGACCTCATGGGCATGCTTTCAGTACCAGCAGAAAACCTGTGAGTGAGAACTAAATTTTCAATGCATACCTCCGTGTTAAGCGAACTCTATTGTCAAAGATTTTTATTTTGTTTTGTAGGTCCGTATAAAATTACCAATTCCTCATTATCACGAAATTCGCTCGCATTTTGGCTCTCATGTTGGGCTTTCAGTATGGCAAAGTTCCACGTCTGAGGGAGAGCCAACTTCATGGCAACGTTTGGAGCCTTCAAATTTGCGAATTGAACCACCTGTGCCTGGTTTACATGTGGTGGTAGTGTCATTCACGGTGCACCACTTTTCATTTTTCAAAGTTGTGTGGGATCTCGTATCAACATCGCTAACTGAAGCCAAAATGGGCATGTCATACTTTTATCCATACATATCATTTTCTATGATGTGTCAGGCTTTTATGGAAGAAAGTAAAGGAGATTCTCGTTTTGGACTGGAAGTCATTTGCTATCGCTCTGACAAAAGATTACCAGAGCAAACCAACTACAGGTGAGGGGGCTTCTGTTTCTATTTTCTGTATAGTTTATTCCTTCATTGCAATGCAAGTAACAATTTCCTTATTCCTGTAGGCATCGTGTTGGAGCTAGTACCAAACCCAAACTTGTCCGACCAGGACGCATACTTGTAAGGTTAAAATCACAGATGTTTGAAGCTGATGTTGAAGCAGGTGAAGATGCTGCTATGTCTAAAGAAGAACCAGATTTTAGAGGCAGAGATTTTGAAAAGCAATATGCTTGCAGGTAAATAAACTAAAATGTGTAGGCCTACTGATGAAGATTAATTTCTTCATTGATAACTCCTGTTTTCTTCTTGTACAGGTTCAAACAAAATGTGAATGTTGAAAGTGGGACATTTGGAAAGGTGGTTGTAGAAAGAATGGTCACAGCATCGAAGAATGATCCTCTTTTTGAATTTAATCTGAACAAGGTATGCGAAGTCTGCACATTTCTCTTTTTACCTTAATTGGTTTTTATAAATGAGATCGCTTAATAAAATCTTTTTATTGTAATTTAGACAGATGCTGGGCATGAAGTATTGCAACCCATGGGTAGTGAGCGCTGGACAGCATTTGCTATGAAGGAAATGGCAGCATCTTTACAAATAACTGAAGGCAGCAATTGGAAGAGGTTTGCTCAGCACATTGGTTTCACTAAGAGTGAAATTAAAACCAAATTTCAGGTATTTGTTCTTTTTATTTGTGTAATAAACTTCCTGGTATCAGTGTAAGTCAATCGTTCTTGAATTTGGTCATTTCTATTTTCAGTACTCTCCAGATCCCTTTCTTGCTATTATGAACACGTATGGAGCTCGAGGTGGAACCCCTGAAGAATTCATGCAAGCATTATACGCAGTATCTAGAGATCTGAACCTTAGTGCTGGCATGTCTGCCTCCCTCAGTGATGTTGCTAATTCTAGTCAGTCCAGCACTGGATCTAAAGGGTCAGGGAGTAGAGACTCGGGGTCAAGACAGTCAAGAGGAAGTGGCAATAGATTTGGTGGCATCTGGGGATATCGCCCTTGGGGTCAAGTGAACCCTGACTCTGATTCAGGTAACTTGTCTCACCGTGATTTGAATATTACATTTATCATGCATATGGATACATGCGCCTCACATGCTCACTTGTTTTGTTTTTTTAGATTCCACCGTTCCAGCTGATGCCAAAGAGGGTGCAAGAAAAAGATCTCGACCAAGCATTGAGAATAAAAACAGCGCAGGTGGTAGCTCTGCTAAAAGAAGAAAATTTTCGGATGTCTCTGAAACTGTGTCCTCAGGTAGTGAAGGAGGTGATGATGAAGATAGTGATCGTGAAGCTGAGAAATCTAACAACAAACACATGTAAGTTTTCATTACTGTCACTCAAATATAATTTTTATTGCCCTGTATGATATTTCTTGATCAGTGATTTATTTCTTTATCCATCTACAGAAGCAACAAGCGACGGTTGAGTGATAGAGACATGTGGAAGATATCTAAAGGGATTGCCCGTAAAGACTGGAGATTTTTGGGAAGAACTTTGGGTATTGAAGAAAGGGTATGTTGTACTGTTTTTAAGTTTGAAGCACATTGTTCCCTTTTCTGTATTTAATTTCAATATTGTGTTCTTTCTTTAGGTTCTTGTGGATTTAGAACACCAGTACCAGCCTGTGGGGTTTCGGGAGTGTGCCTATCAGATGCTCTTAGAATGGAAAGGTCGCAAGCCACGCAAGTGTACATTTGGTAATTTGTATGGAGCACTGCTCAGAGAAAACATGGTAGAAATAGCGAAGCATATGGTGAAGATTTTACCAGAAGGTGAGGAAGAGGCTCGCGAGCGGGACTTCAATGATTAACTTAAATTGTCTCATAACTGTATCATAATTTTTATTTATTTACTTGTAAGGACAGATAAAACAAATACTCTCTTTTAAAGAAAATGTTGGTTCTGAGGAGAGTGTTATCTTTGTGACCTCAGCACTATTTCATTTTTGTGCATGTGATATTTGTACAAATGATTTTATACAGAATAATTGTGCCACCTGTATATTTGTATAGTCTGCATGAAATTGTTCTGTGAACAATGTTAATAACAGTTGTGGGGAATGTCCCTGTTGTGCCCACTCGCATTTCCTTGTCATGTCCACTTATTTACTGTTCTAAGAAGAGTAGATTCAGAATGTTTCATGCTGAATTTGATTTTAATTTTCTTCCCTAATTAAATGATGGTAAAATTGTATCATCCAATCTTCGTGTGCTGTTTCCATTGGTTCAAAGGGTATTTCATGGTCCTGCAATTCTCCTTTTTACCTGTAATAGCCGTTGTGCAATATATATTGTGGGATTTCAAGTCATATGCACAATCCTCAAAATAATTTTTGAAAAGGTATAGTTTTGTACAAATTTGTAGAAAAAGTAATGAATTGTTTCCATGTTGATCTCTGAACCTGATGGTTTGCCTACACCAATGTTAATAGTACCTTGCTGCTGCTGCCGCTGTTGTTGTCTCCTTTTAAAAAAATTTTGCATACTGAACGCAAGATTATTATTTATGTACTATTAAAGTTTTTACCATGTTATTGTGTCTGACAATATGAAGTGAGAATAAAATATTTGAGAAGTTACAAAGATGATTTTTTCCCACTACCTCGCAATGTCATTAAAAAATGTCCACTGGGGTCCGCCGCTGAGGGTGTACTTCACCCCCGATTAACAAATTCTGTCCTTTATATTGGCCGTTGTGTCCAATCAATTTTTTTTTTTTCTTTTTGAATTGCGATTGGAGTTGTCATGTTGGCGAGACTGAAAAACAACTGCATTCCGTTTCGCATGGGTTTGAAGGGTTCAAAGGGTCAAGTCAGAGCTTCTACTCTCAGGCATTTTGGTGGCGCTCTTCATAATGAGTGACAGTTTAGATTCTTTGGAGATACTTGTAAAATGTGCAAATTTCGCCGCTGTCAAGCATTCCTCGCAGAGGAGGAAAGATCCTGCGAAGACTCCATACATAAATCATCCTATCGGTGAGACTTCTCCTCTAGGTTATGTTTACATAGTCTGCCGCCCGGATCAACCAAAGCTTTATAGCTGACATTCGCTTTTATAATCAAAATTCCCTTCGTTGTGTGCCAATATTAACACTTTGTCACAACGAAGTTTCCAAGACATTCACGGCATTTGCCTCCGCTTTTGATGGTTACCGGTTGAGGTCTTTCCCTTGTTTTCATTTGGATTGGGTTTGTATTCTGCAACTTGTTGCATATTTTGCCGAAATGTGTGCATCATCACATCACATGGGTGACTTATTCAGTTTGGTTTGGGCTCACTTTGTCAAGGTGTAGCATTTATTCTGACAGCTGAGGCAGGTGTAAGAGACCCATCTGTAATCATGGCAGCTTTACTCCATGACACTGTGGAAGACACTGACACCACATTGGAAGAAATAAAGAAAGAGTTTGGTTCCACCGTTGCTGATATTGTGGCCGAAGTGACTGATGATAAATCTCTTCCATCTGAAGAACGCAAGCGCTTACAGGTATGTGATGGCTGAGAGCGATGACTCTCATTTCTATTTCTTCACATACAGTTGAAATTCCTCTTTTAATTTGTATTTGGCGTAATTCTAGATTGTGCATGCCCCAACATCAAGTAGAGAGGCAAAACTTGTGAAATTGGCGGACAAACTATACAATCTAAGAGACTTGGAGAAAGCGACCCCCGAAGGCTGGTCAGAAGAAAGAGTTAAACAATATTTCATCTGGTCATTTAAAGTTGTTGAAGGCCTGCGAGGAACTAACCGCCACCTGGAAACTGAACTGGATGAAATATTCTCTCGTCACAATGTGTAAAACCTTCCCTAGTTCCTGTATTGGCACATTGGCATTGTGATTGATTATTAAATATTCCTACTATTCCTACTTAAATCAAAAGGTTGTTGTGTTTCCTTCCCAAAAATTTTCTCTCTCACTTGTTGAAGAGGTATAATTGACATGGGAAAAAAAAATTAAACCGATCTCTTGAACTTACACAAATATATTTTCGTTTCAAAGTTTTAAGTTGTGAACTTATTAGACAAGATTCCAAATGGTCATGGCACATAAAGGCAGTCTTACTGGGAATATGGAATGTTCTATTAATATGTACACATAGCACATGTTAGTGATACATATTGCTCTTATGTAAAGCATTTAAAAGTAGAAGAGATTTTAAATTTTATTAGAAAATAAATCCTTTTTTTTTCTTCGGTTACTTCTTGTTTTGATCAAGGAAAGTCTTCATATATTTGATGAGTGCCTCAGTCTCTTCAAGTGTGACTGCATTGTAGAGAGATGCCCGGATACCTCCTACCAGTCTGTTGCACACAAAAATCAGGTTGATTCCACCATTGATAATTTAATCTCAGAACTTTATCAGAGAACTAATTTTACTCACCTGTGGCCCTTAAGCTGAATCATTCCACTAGCTACGGCTCCCTTCAAGAAAGCGGCTTCTAATGATTCATCACCAGCTCCATTGCCGCCGATTCGGAATGGTACATTCATACGGCTGCGGAAGGCAGGCTTTACTGTACTGGTGTAAAATCCATTTGAAGAGTCAATGAAATCATAAAGGAGCTTGCTTTTCTTTTGAGCTGCATTTTCCATGGCTTCCACACCACCCTTCCTCTTGATCCACTCAAATACTCTCCACATCACGTACACCCTGTTAAATAGATAGATCACATTTGAGGCTTAATAGTCACAAGAGAGAGAGAGAGCACAGATAAAAAGATATTTACGCGAATGTGGGAGGTGTATTATGCAAAGAGTTATCCTTTGCGTTGATAGTGTAGTCTAGAACAATGGGGCAGATTGCCAGAGGTGATCCAAGGAGGTCTTCGCGGATTATGACCACAGTAATGCCTGATGGTCCAATGTTCTTCTGTGCTCCAGCAAATATAACACCAAACTGCAATAGACGATATGATTAAGATTTTTGTTATTAGAGGCACATAACTATTTCTTTTTTGGCTGTGCTTAAAAATTGAAAAATTACTTTGGAGACGTCAAACTTGCGAGACATGATGTTTGAAGACATATCAGCAACCAGAGGCACACCTTTGGTGTCTGGAATATCAGGGAACTCAATACCTGTGAATTAATAAAGCAATATTAATGTTAGCCTTGTACATCCTTTATCAGATACCTGATCTTATTTTATTTTACTTGCCATGCACTGTTTCATTGTCACAGTAATACACATATGAGGCTTCTGAGCTCAGATTCCATGATGACTTTGGAGGAATATCTGTGTACTTGTCTGTCTTTGGGAAGACAAGATTAACCTTGCCGTATTTAGCTGCTTCCTTTGCTGCCTTTGCTGACCAAGATCCTGATCAAGCGAATAACAGAATCATAGATGCTTTGTTGTGAGGCCATATTTTGTTGACATGGATTACATCATCTGCTTACCAGTAACTATATAGTCTGCTGAACCAGTGCGTCCCATAAGATTGAGGGCAACTGCTGCAAATTGCCCTGTGCCTCCTCCTTGGAGGAAAATTACTTTATAATTTGAGGGTACATTCCTGCAAGTAGAAAGCAAAAGTTAAGGAGGAGTGGAAGAGGATATATTATGTATGAATTGTAGTCTCCCACTATGCTTTTAAAAATTCTTACAAGAGGTCTCGCACAGCTTGCAGTGCCCTGTCGTTGATGTTGCTGTAGTCTGCTGATCGGTGGCTCATCTCCATCACACTGATCCCTGAAGTGCCATAGTGGACGGTCTCCTTTTGAACCTCCAGCAGCACCTAATGTAAAAAGACACACAAAATTGTCATGAACACACTGTTATACTCAATATACCAAGCAAGTGAAAAATATTTGTAGTTTTTTTTTTCAGTAAGCGGCTTAGAATTAGTTCACCACAGCGTTTATACGTACCTCCTCGGGGAGCTTTGCGGGCCCCGCCCCAAAGTTGATGATTTTCTTGTCGGACATGGTACTGACGGCGGCGAGGCTCTGTGGCAGGCAGCGAGCGACTGCCGTGCTCAGGCGTATCATCATGCCAGCCAGGCCCGGCAGCGGGGCCGGCCCCCCCGGCCCCTCCACGACGCCTCCGTGACGTGTGTGAGTGTTGCCGCCGCGCCCGCCGCGCCGGGTCACCGTCTAGCTTTCTCTCTCGCGCTCGCGGAACACGCGAGCACGGCGTGAGAGAGACAGCAGCGCTTAGGTGCCTCCGTCCTCCGTGCTTTTCGGACGCGTAGCCGCCGGCCGGCTCGGCGACCGCCGAGCAAGTCTTTCCACTGGGGGCCCGACTAGCCCCCCCCCCCTCCCCCCTGCGCCCCGGTGGCGGGGCGACAAACAACACCAACACATTGTGACACTGTTAAGTATCCCCCGGGACACGGAGAGATTCCTGCGACAACACGATCGAGGACTCTGTTTGTGTCGGGAGGAGAGGACGACGCGGGAGGGAAGCACCTCGACGCCGACGTCCCGCCCTTGGAAAGTTGGGAGAGGGCGAGGATGTGGATGATGCCACATATTGTGGACTTTCGAAACGTCGGTGATTGACTTCGACATCGGCTTGATAAACCCCCTGTTGTCATCACGGTTTGTTACCGCGTGCGGGTCAGACCGGGTCAGACGTGAAACCCTCTCCGCTCACTCGTTGAGTGGAAGCGGCTCGGTACGGATGCGGCAACTTTGCGAAAATAGCTCGCTTCTCTTTCTCGCGCGCTCTTTTCTCTCTCTCTCTCTTCCCAGGGGCCAATTCGCTCCAATGGGTTGCGCTCTTGTTTTCCCGGGTGCTCTAGCGGGCCAAACCGCTTCCCACGGTGCCCTTCCCTCTTCCTCCCCTCCCCCTTGGAGGGGGCTCGGCACTGCTGCTCTGTCGCCGGCCCGGCCTGGGCTGGGTTGTGCCTCTGGGCCGGCCCATTCCGTGCCGCACCGTCCGTACTCCTGCCTGCACTCTGTACTCAGTCTGGTGCAGGACCGCGGCCAGTGACTACCGCACCGCGCTCCGCCGAGGTCCTGCTCCGTCCGCCGCGCTCCGCCCGTCCCGTCATGCCGTGCGGCCCGCCGGCGAGTTCACTGTCCCCCCGCGGGGCCCCGGGCCGAGCCGAGGTCGGGGTCCGCGCCGAGGGAAGTACTGCCGCGCCGGCCGCCCCGCCGGCAGGACCGCGGCGGGCACCTGTCGGCGCCGCGGCGGCGAGGCGACGAACGATAAAGCAGCCATAAACAGCGGCCGTCGTTGTAAACATGATCCGCCCCGCTCGGGGTGTGCGTACCCGCCTGCAGGTGCGTGAACCAGGGAGTGAATGGCGGGGGCGGGATGAATGAATGAGTGGGCGTGTCGTGCAGCGCGGCCTGGCCGCCGCCGTCCCCGCCTGTGTCTGCTCACTCCACCCCCTCCACTCCTCCCCCCCCCCTGGCCTGGAGAACGACTAGATGCGCCTCCTTGGAGACGCGAGTTTGCGCGGAGCGGAGCGGGGTAGCGCCACTGCCGCTGCTGTACCGCGGGATTCGTATTGATATCGGAATCTAATGGAGGAATACCCCGCGGCACAGAGACATGGGATGTGGCCGCGGGGCGCCGCCATGCCATGAGGCCCGCGGGGTCCGCGGGGCCCGCGGGGAAGCTGTTATCTGTTATCTCAAGGACG
The DNA here is from genome assembly GCA_026979955.1 of Megalurothrips usitatus. Classification (NCBI taxonomy): domain Eukaryota; kingdom Metazoa; phylum Arthropoda; class Insecta; order Thysanoptera; family Thripidae; genus Megalurothrips; species Megalurothrips usitatus. The sequence continues at coordinate 5,083,178 of CM049596.1, forward strand.
CTCCCCGCGTGGGTATGGCTGCACGGGAATGGGAAGTGAGGCACCTTCCGCATCCGAGTTAACACTCCATCCCGTTTTTATGGCACACATGGAAATTTCACATGGAACGCGGCGCTGGCGTTCTGCCGGGGCTGGTCCGGCGGTGTCCGGCGGTAGCTGGGTTCGCCTGGTCTCGGCGGAACGCCGTGCTGAGCCAGCGGCCGCGGCCGCGGCGCGGCCCCCCCGTGGCGTGTCCGTGTCGCGGACATGACGTGCCCCTGCCGCCGCTGGCCCCCGCTGGCCCCCTCCTGCCCCTGCCCACGTGCTGCATCAGCTGTTGGGGCGCTAGTCAAAGACATGTCCGCGGGACGCTGGGGCCGGCGGCGGCGGCGGCCGTCGCGACGCCTCCGCGCCCCGCCATGAATGGACGCCCCCTTAAAATCGCTCCCCTTTTTTTGCCGCAGGTGTCCGGCGGGCCGGCGGCAGCCCCAGGCCGCGGCCCGGCCGCCCTTCCAGGACGGGTTGGGCCCCAACTTGACCAGCTCGGTGCGTCGCCGTCGGCCTGACCTTGAGCTGGGGCGCACCTTGTAGGACGGAGTAGGACACCCCCCTCCCCTCCACTCCCCCCCGCGGACTCTGGCTGGCCACGGATTACCCTTCCGAGGCGTCGAGTGCTCCACCGCGTCCGTCACTCGCCGTCAGATATCCGCGCAGCGAGCTCCTTGCGCCGCCGTGTTCATCCCAGGTGGGTACCAGCGCCACGCCACGCCGCGGCCTCCATGTAAATCGGCCGCCCGGACCGCTGTCTCTGCGGAATTATGTCGCGGACGGCGGTGTCGTCGGCCATGTCCTTGTGGGGCGGAGGCGCCCTCCTCTCTCGGCCCGTGAGTGTCAGCCCGGAGGCGGGTCGGGGCTCAATGTCAGCGCGGGCCGAGGCCGCGGCGCTGCGCCCCGGCCTCTAATTTCACGGGATGCCTTGCGGTTTCGGTGCCCCCGCCGTCCCCCGGCGGTTCTGGAAAGGTGGAACGGTTGACAGGGAACGCTGTTGGAGGTTATGTCCGCTAGGGCACGGGATCGGGGACGGGGCTGTTTGACAGGTCTTGACCGTGATACGGTCCTGACGCGGGTACGTGGACCGTCCTTCATGTCTCCCCTCGCTTCCAGGGCGTAACCACGCACCGGGCCCTGGCGTCCTCGCCCCCCGTCCTGACCCCGCTGAGCTTCACAGACAAACACCACAGACGGCTGGGCTGGCTCGGGCTCGGGGCTTTCAAGGACATGCGCACTGCCTACGTTCCAGGGGCCGTCGACGAGTAGCTTCCTGGAATGGATTGTAGAAAAGGACAAATCAGTTCCGAAGGGGGGGCATTTGAGATCACTGGATATGCAGCATGTCCACACTAATGACCTTTCCATGGCCATGAATAAATTTTCTAGCTGCAACTGCTCTTAACAAATTTCATTTTTGTGTGAAAGTTCACTTACAGAAGAAATTTTGGCAATTTACACCTTGCTATAGGTACAATTACTGGTATTGTGAAGTTAATTACAAGTCTTTCCACTCCCAACTAATTAATGGGGCATGATCAAATCAATCAGTCAGCCATACTCTTGGTTAAATCATTTCAATGACTTACTCCCGATATGTCTTCACCTTGCGGGAAAGCGAGCAGCTCTACTTACATTTTTCTTGGCCTGTAGACTCATGAGGGCCATAGCTTCTCAGGGACTGAGCTGCAGCCCGTGCCTGTGCTCTGTAGGCACTATTTCCAAGGTGAAGCCCTTGGCAGAGGATCAAAGTCTATTCTTAATGTCTAGGAGTGGGAGAGGGGGTTGAGGAAGTGTTTTAAGCCAGCTGAGCATCACAAGTCAGGGTGGTGGTAGAGGTCAGTGGATCAGGGGAGGGAGCGCCTGGTACTGGGTGCTGGCCTGTTCTGTATGGTGATAGGGTCTCATCTAATACGTGTGCTTGTCTGTCCTTGCTGGTCTCTCTGCCGTGTTCCTAAGGAAATCTCCTCTTCCTACAGAGTTTCTACTTTGTACGGGCTCCATAGTAAAAGAACAATGGTTTGGCCAACAGACAATGATAAGACGGATGAGGTAAAAACAAGTATCAGCAGCATCATGTAGCTCTGTTCTTTTTAAAATGTCAGCATCTGCACATTTTGATCTGACAGATATTATTTGCCTTTTTAAGTGAACAAGCCAAATTGCATAGATCATTTTTGCTTACTGTACTGTATTGTAGTGTGTTGATCACTTGATGTTGTGTTGCTATTAATAAAACCTATGTAGTTGTAGTTGACCTTCTCTCAATATTTTCCTGATTTTTCTTCCTTGTAATTTTCCATCCTAGTTTAAGTTGCCCCTGTGAAATTATGTATTGCTTTAAACTTAATTGTATGGATTTATGCCTTGCGTACGCCAGGATCAGAGTGCTGTTTTATTTATTTTCAGTTTAGCATGTCAGTATGGGATGTATTACAAATGTCACATTTTGTTTTATAGTTTTGCAGTTGAGCTTGTGGGATCCCTGTGTCAGTTTGTTTTCATCTTTCCCATTGTCTTATATGACAGTTTTGCATGCCTCATTTAAAATTAATCATCTTGTGGTATTGTTGACTAAGTTTTGTGAAATTTGTTTCCAGTTCAAGCTATCATTTTGTATTGTCATTAGGGTTTTCAAATATTTTTTTTTCTGCATGTGTGTGGAAGTTGTTACAATTTTTTATTTACTCCTATTTTCTGATTGCAGGCCAATCCCATCCGTAGCAAGGTCAGAATGGCGCAAGAACAGTCAAGTACTCACCTCAGCCACATGTGTGCTTTGGACATCGATGCCAAAGCATCATACATCCGTCTCTCTGGCATAGTATGCACTATTGGTAAGTGTGAGAAGAAATGTGTGACAGGACTGCAGCTAAATAAAATCGGTCAATGTTAAATAGCACAATGTTTTCTCTTCTCTTAGGGCCGGCCTCAAAGGACCCTGCTATGCTTGAGAAGATGATTGCCAATGGCATGAATGTGGCTCGTTTGAACTTCTCCCATGGCTCATATGAATACCATGGTGAAACAATTGCTAATGTCCGCAAAGCAGTTGAGAGCTACAGCCAGAAGCAAGGCATCATCCATCCTCTTGCTATTGCCCTGGATACCAAAGGACCCGAAATCCGAACTGGCCTTTTGGAGGGTGTAAGTGCTACCTAATGTTTTGCTTGGCTTATTTGCTTCTCTGCATGACTTCTAAATCATGATTATTATTATTCAACCAAACTGTTCTTTGTATTGTTTTAGGGTGGCTCTGCTGAGATTGAGCTGAAGAAGGGCAATGCAATTCGCCTGACCACTGACAAATCCTTTGAGAACTCTGGCAACGAGAAGCAGATCTATGTTGATTATGCTAACATCACCAAGGTTGTCAAGGAGGGTAACAGAGTGTTTGTGGATGATGGCCTTATTTCACTCGTTGCTCGCAAAGTCGGTGAGTATCATGGGTGTTTTTCCATATCTCCGCATTCTAGCTTTATTGGTATTCACATCCCATATTTTTTGTTGTTCAGGTGATAACTTCATTGACTGTGAGATTGAGAATGGTGGTCTGCTTGGATCTCGCAAGGGCTGCAACCTCCCTGGTGTCCCTGTTGACTTGCCTGCTGTGTCAGAGAAAGACAAGGCTGACCTGCAGTTTGGTGTTCAGCAAGGTGTTGACATGATTTTTGCCTCTTTCATTCGTAATGCGGCTGCCATCAAGGAAATCCGAGGAATCTTAGGTAAACAAACGACGAGTGCTGGATGCCATGCAAAATTTGCTAAGTAGTTTGCATCCATTAACATGTATCTCTATACCTTCAGGTGATGCAGGCAAAAAGATTATGATCATTTCAAAGATTGAGAATCACCAGGGCATGGCTAACTTGGATGAGATTATTGAGGCCTCTGACGGTATTATGGTTGCCCGTGGTGATCTTGGTATTGAAATTCCCCCAGAAAAAGTGTTCCTTGCCCAGAAGGCTATGATTTCTCGTTGTAACAAGGTAGTTATTGATTTCACTTGCCTTTATTACAAGTGGCTTGTTCATTCAGTACTTAACCTTGTATTCTAATGTTTAGGTTGGCAAACCAGTCATCTGTGCCACCCAGATGCTGGAGTCCATGGTCAAGAAACCCAGACCCACCCGAGCTGAAATTTCTGATGTTGCTAATGCTATTCTGGATGGAGCGGACTGTGTCATGTTGTCAGGAGAGACCGCTAAGGGAGACTACCCCATTGAGTGTGTTCAGACCATGGCAAACATCTGCAAAGAAGCAGAGGCTGCCATTTGGCAGAAGCAGCTGTTCAGCGACCTCAGCAGCATAGTTAGTGTCTGTCTGTTCACCTCTGTGGCTATTTCAAATTTCAATGTGTTTATTGACAATTATTAATTTCAGGCATCCCCTCCAATTGATGCTACCCACACCGTCGCTGTTGCCGCAGTTGAAGCCTCACAGAAGTGCCTTGCATCTGCCATTATTGTTATCACTACCTCAGGCCGATCAGCTCACCTCATTTCCAAATACAGGCCCAAGTGCCCCATCATTGCTGTTACCCGCTTTGAGCAGGTTGCACGCCAGTGCCATGTGTACCGTGCTATCCTTCCCCTCTGCTACAAAGGTATCTATAGAACATTATCTGATGCTCATACAATACTCATTTGTTTTGTGGAAACCTGCTAATGTTTGTATTTAATTATCTGTATTCCAGAACCTGCCCTCTCTGACTGGCTGAAGGACGTTGATGCTCGTGTCCAGTTTGGCATTCAGTTTGGCCAAAAGAAGGGATTCATCAAGAAGGGTGACCCTGTGGTTATTGTTACTGGATGGAAGCAGGGCTCTGGCTTCACAAACACCATGCGTATTGTGTATGTATAAAGAGCCTATGTACCATTTGGAATTCATTGGACTCATTTCACCAATTAATGCTTAAGATGGGTGCTCATGTATGGCAGGGTGCTCACTGCTAGAATTCATTGACATTGCCACTTTTATGTTCATGGCTTTTTAACTTGTATCTCCTAATTGATTCCACATGGGGAGTTGTGTACTTTAGGCCTTCTCAATCAACATAATACTCATTTTTCACACAAATTGAATTAGTTCAATTGAAATTTCCCAGACAAATGCTAAAGGGTGTGAGCACCCTCCGATTGAGGGATTTAGATGTGTTTGTTTGTGCTTGTCCATGTTTGTCTTTAGAAGTTCCTTTCATTATGTTCCTTCTTGTTTTTGTCATTGTATTTTTAGCCCTCTTCACCAAAGTAGTACTGTTGTTTTGTTCTTATTTATTAACTTTAGTTGATTTATTTGTTCATATTTCAGTAAAATATTTTTACTGCATTAGTATTTAATACTTTGTTGGTGCAAAACAAACTTCCTGGAATCTATTGGCATTTCAATTTGTGACAATACGAACATTTTATTTAAGTATGATAATGCCCTAAATTGGTAGATAGCATATTTCATAGTGCATGAGAAACGCTTTCAATTTATTGTATTGATCGCTTGACTATGCTTCGTTATCATTAACCATTTTTCCATGTGATTTAAGTTTAAGTTAACCTGTAGCCAAACAAAACAGACCAAATAACCTGTTCCTGCAGATCTTTTAACCCATTGCATGATGGTTCATCATTGAGTGTAAGGGTACTAGATATAAATACTTAACAAATAAAAAATTGTAGCTGACAAGGTAGCATGCTGGGATCATGAGTGTTTATTGGTGAAAGTTTTTGAAACTTTTATTTGAAATACATTACACAGCATAATGACATTTTTTTCCTCTTTGTGTTTTGAACTTCATCAATCACATGCTGGTCCTCCTTATTTCCACATTTCTTTTGATTTACCTCGCATTGCTGCTTATCCATTGTGAATCAACTAAACATTTTAAATACAAACGGATGAAGTGTTCAGTAGGGGCATCCCGCTTTTCAATGGAGATGAGACCACTTTGCTTCTCCATTTTCCTTGCAGGGATGAAAACAATCTAGGCTTGTTGCATACCTTGTGTGACAAACATAGTTGAAGATGCCTATAAATCATTTTGTTTTGTTACAGAAATGCGGAGTAACTCATCTCCAAACTGAAAGCCTAGGAACATAACTAGGGATGAAAGATGCCAGCTATTACAAAATTTAAACAGATCTATAAATGCTTTTACTCCCTTCTGGGAATCTGGAGACTGTAGGTGTAGTAATTCCAATGGAACAATTCCCCTTATTACTACTACAGCTTAGATTGAAAGCTCAGTTGTTTCTGGAACCGGGAAGCTAATTCTGTAGTATGGGCTGGATTGCAAAATGTGAGCTGATGTGTTCACTGAATCTTTCTTTCCTAGTCAAAACTAGATCATAAATTTATTGTACCAGAAATTGGTATGTACAGAAGCTTTAATTTTGGGAGGAAGAGAACTATTTAAACAAGGTGGAAAAGTTGTCCCTCAGTCATGATTTTACTTCCACTTCAGTGATATTTCATGGATATAGTATGGAACCACATGTAATGATATTCTGTCAGGAGTACGCGCGTTATGCAGGTGTGCTCATGGTCAGAAGATTTGACTTATCTCTAGTCATGGCTGTTACAAAAGATAAGAATCCAAAATAAAAACGATTTTTATCATTTACAGTTTTTTTTATTAAAACCCATCCTTCCAACAAAAACACTTTTTCTTAAAACCCCCATGAACATACTCGATAAAAGTTGTGCAACATTAGAACATGGAGGTTCACAATAAATATTAAAAATTATTTACATTATGACAGTCGACTGCCAGATTGTTCAAGATTAGTTTATGCATCGACAATGTAGTTTGGATGCACAACAAGCAGAGGATCTTCTTCCTCATTTCTTTCATCTCTCCCTGTCAGGCCAGTCTTGGAGAGGGGAATGATGATTTGGTCCTGTAAATAAAATGAATAAGCTTACTCGTGACAACAGGCAATGTCTGGATGTATATCACAACCCAACGGAGCAACTGTTACTTACATGGAAAATAAGCCGATCAATGACCTTTTCTACAAGAGCTTTTCTCTCTACAAGCTCCTCTTCGCTTTCAATTTGATCCTGAATATTTTCAATGTACCAGGTTACAACTTCACTCCTACGAACTCCTTTGCCATCTTCAGTATCTTCAGCTTGTTCCTCTTCACGGCGCATGTAGATAACAAGCAGGTTGGACAGGTTCTTATAATCTTCAAAGGACAATGTAACTTTCTTCCTGGGTTGTGCCGATTCTGGGTCATCCTCTGGAGCAGAAGATTTTTATAATAGTATTATTAATTTTTTTTTTTTTTTCCGGTAGAAACATTGACGTTTAAACAGCTTAACTAACAGCTTACCATTTTGGCCCTCCTGATCCTCTCTTCCATCCAGTTCCATTGGCTCATCTTCATTGTCATCATCAAGATGAATATCAGGCTGTTCAACTCTGATGATTGATTTATTTAAGAGTTTATAAGCTTCAGTAACATGGCGTTCTTGAACCTAACGGAAGGTTACATCAGTTACATCAGTATATGATTTCACTAAGTATGGACAGAAAAATTTCAAAAGATAGCTGCTTACTTCATCTGAGCATTCCATCTTAGCCATAGCCTCAGACAGACGAATCATACTTTCGAGCTGTCTGACAGTAATTCTCCATGTGGACTTTCCAGCACCCGTACCATCCCTCTGTCTCAGTTCACAATAATGATCAACTAAGAGACGAGATGCTCCCTGCGATGAAAAAAGTATTTATTGTGAGCACAATGTACAGAGTGGACCAAAATTAAATTGAAGTACTGATGCAGCACCTCATTGATGACTGGCTTAAATTGACGAGCAAACGCAATGTATCGCAGGACTTCTTCTTGAGAATACACCCGCTCGACAGATTCATCAACACCAGAGTGCAAGGATATAATCTTAGAGGCAATTGCATAATCAATGACCTGTCAAAAAAATAACAAACAATTAATTTAATTGAATTGTTGAATCTGCAGAGTGTATATTCAAGACTACAAAAGCACAGTACCTCATTGCACTCATCAACAATAATGAAGAACAAGTCAAATCGTGACATGATAGGAGCAGAAAGCTGTACATTCTGGGCTAGAGACTTAGATCTGTCATACCGCCCATTGATTGGATTGGCAGCAGCAAGAATGGAAGTACGAGCATTCAGAGTTGCCCTCACACCCGCCTGAGAGATACAAAGAACATGTATTTCGATGCGACAAGATTCATCTCATTTACAGAAACGTAAGTTGTACCTTAGCAATGGATATAGTCTGCTGTTCCATAGCTTCGTGGATAGCCACTTGATCACGAGGATCCATTTTATCAAATTCATCAATGCAACAAACTCCATTGTCTGCCAGCATAAGTGCTCCTGCCTCAATAACAAAATCATTGGACTCTTCATCTCTAACAACAGCTGCTGTTAAACCTGCAGCCGTTGAAGCTTTGCCAGAAGTATAAACTGCTCTTGGGATAAAATCCGCAACCTATACAGAATTACACAGTTATACATCAGATACATGTATATCAGTCATAAAGTAAAAATTGTGTGATATTTAGATTTAATGGAACTGAACTTACTTGTTTTAGCAGTTGGGATTTAGCAGTACTTGGGTCACCAACAATACAACAATTAATATCTCCTCTCAATGTGGTACCCTCAGCCGTATTTTTTGGCACTCCCCCAAACAGCATCAAGACAATGCCTGCAAATGAAAAATAGATAAAAGTATGCTATACATTATGTTAAACGAACTTTTAGTATTAACCGCCATCTATACAGTTGAGCATCAAGATATCGTACCCTTTTTGACCTGGTCATGACCATGAATTGAGGGGAAAAGACTGTTCACAAGATTAGTGTACAAGTTGCGATCACGACTCATTTCATAGATCTTGTCCCACTCAGCATCAGACATGTGCTTCTTCATCATTTCAGCTGACATTTCCTCCCCAAGCTGATCAATTCCTCCAAACTGGAAATTCATAGAGTGTGAGAATGCGAGACAAATCAAAGGCACTACATTCTAAAGATGAGATATTGTAAAAGGCAACTCACTCTGCTACTTGTAGCTGCTACACTACAGGCAAGGAAAGCCATACGGTAATTAAGTTCTCGGACACCAAGAGACTTCAACCCTCTAACACCTTCTGGCTGACTTTCTCCTCCTTTGTGACGTGAACTCATTTCAGCACGTGTCCCAGGATTTGCCAGGACACCAACATCAGGAACTACTATTAATGTGCCAGTGAAGTCATATCTATCTCCCGCTTGGACTGTCTCCACAATTTCAGCACGCAATATGATCTCGACACTAAAATAAGAATATAAATAATTGACACAACAACATTCGATGACACATTTCATATGATATGGGCAAATTGAAAACCCTCAGAGATGTGTAATAATAACTGATAAAAAAAATTTCAAAACAGCAAAAAAATTCTTCTCACCTCCTTGGGATTGTACCTCTTGGCAACTCAGCTTGCGTTTCCTGAATTCGGACCTTCTGGAAATCCACAAAAGTAGACTTTTCTACATCTAACATAAAACGGCGCCGATTGCTGCAAACAGGATTTCTGCATATGGTGGGATTCGTGAACTGGAAAGTACAGGAGACACATTTTAGAGCAAAAGCAATTAATACACCACCACAGGACTCAAATGCGGGTTAAAAGTTAAAAATTACAATCTTAACAAAACATAGCTTGCCTTGAACTGTTGTTCAACATCTGGGATGACAGTTTGACAATCAAGACACACAAAAGTGCCCATTACTAACTCTGGATGAACTGGATGAGTTCTGACAATCTGACCAGAAATTCGAATCAATGTTCCAATTTTAGTGGTGTTTAGTTCTCTGACTTTATGGCGGGTTGGTACATCAACAAAGCTCACATAACATTCCTTATCTTTTTTTGAATCCCCTCTGTCATAAGCAAAATTGCGAACAGCTTGACATAAAAATGGGAAAATTCTGAAACAATCAATTAAAAATTCGATAAGTGAACATACATTTAGTATAGAAAACAACTTATCTCCTGGAAAGAGGCAGGAGTCGTCACCTGTAATACTCTTCAATGATGGTAGTGGCAAGATTTTGATTGTACTTTTCAACATCTTCAAAACTGACTTCCAGTGTGCTACGCTCAGGTTCTTTAAGCTGTTGAGCAGCATCCAGGTACTTAACTACACCATCTTCTTTAAATCTGCGAAAAGAACAAACAGCAAATTAACCCCCAGCAACAGGTCAATGCAAGGACTACAAAAGATCATTTTTAAAATATTAGTTTCCACATGAAATATGAACAACAACTTCTGGCTAAAATTGAAATTTAAACTTCTCACGAAGCATTACCAGGTACAAGAACGATAACAGTATCACTCATAACATCCGAAGAATACAAAATAACACTCACTCCTCCAAGAAGTCCTGGAAAAGCTTCTGGCACCGAGCTCCAACATCATCTCGCACCCGGGGTTGTCCCACTTGAGCATCAGCAACGTCCATGGTAACTAGACAGGTAGACCTAACTCAACGTCGCCTTCACGTTGACAGAATAACGTAAATATGTCGATGAAATATCCGACAGGACTCAGCGACCTGCTCAGAACAATGCAGGATAGCAGCTTGGCGGGAAAACACTGCCGGCTGATGTATTTGTAACCTTCATTTGTTCAGATCCCGACCTGCAAATGACGCACGAGCCATTATTCGCAGTGCAGCAGAAGTCAACGCGGTGTATTTGAGCGTGATATATGGGGGTGCCGAGAGTGTTCTCATGACATGACATCACATAAACGCGAGACATGGCTAACTGTTGTGATGTGACGTGGGGAGCACCCTAACTTCACATCCTAGCAGCGTGCGGATGCGGCCTTGGAATAGACTGTTGCTGGCGCGGGCCTTAAGTCTCTAATTGAGACTGCAGGTCTGATGGGTTCAATTCCCACCTACAGTTCCTCGCACATCCACGCGCTGATTATTCTTGTCCAAATCTCCAATACGTGTCTCGGTGTTTTCAAAATAATAATTTAAAAAAAAACTCCAATATTTTGCGTCCACTATAATTCCCTGTTCGCCTTATTAATTTCTACTGGTGGTGATTAGTACGTGACTGTTTGCATGGTGGTCATGAAAAAACAAGATTAGCGGGAAAAATATATTTAAAAAAAATAAAAGTTTAAAAAATGCATTTTTTTTTCTTTTATTGTACTCCTTGTCCTGGATTCGTGTGTAGTCCGGTCGGTCGAGCGCACGAGCAAGCACAGGCGAGGGTAACGGGGAAACCCCGAGCTCCCCGGCAGGGATGTTGGACGCGCATGGTCGCACTGTAGGTGTTGATTCCTTGGCACAAACCCTTCCGTGCGCACGAAAGAACTGCACAGGCCACGCTGTTTCCTGTGTCAGGCTGGACGACAGGCCCACCAGGGGCGGCGGCGGCGGCGGCGGGGGCACACCTCTGCCCCCTTATCGGCGTCCTGCCCACCTGCCTGACCGCCGCTATCGCCGGCACCGCAGCAACGCGCGGTGCGCCCGTGTCCAGGGCGCAGTCACGACTCGCACCCGGAGACGCGCCGGGGAACTCGTAAACGTGCCTCTTCGGATTTTAAAAAAAAGGAAGGAAAAAAAAAATTCCGGCGCCTGCTGCACTGAGCGGCCCTCGTTACCAGAAAAACAAGTTTTCATATTTATATCATGAACAGAAAAAATATGAAACAATTTGGTATTAGAACTTGACCCGTTGCACGCCGACTCGGCCTCTCAGACCGCGCGGCCACAGCGTCGTCGAACCAGAGCCTCGCCTCATACATCGAGCCGAGCGAACAAATTGATCGAACAGGAAAACCTGCCCGCCAGGCTCGAGGCATTCGGCGGCTCGTTGCGGGGGGCGTCCGTCGTGCTGCCGTGGTGGACGTCGCGGACCGTCGATGCATTTTTCCTCTTCGCACGGGGTATCGACATCGTGAGCGAAGGGCCGGTCCTCGGCGCCGTGCACGATCTGCCACCGCCGCTGCTGCTGCTGGCCGAGGACGGGAAGTGGTGGTGGCCCCCACCCTCTCCGCCGCCCGTCCGCGCCCGGCCGCGGGGCCGAGGTGTAAACCTGGAGCGGCGGAGGCCCCGGCCTCCGGCCCCGGTATCAGCTTCAGCAGCCGCCCGTTTACTATCAGATTGAGACCGCCGGGACGTGCACCAGACGCGGGTCGTGCCGCGATGCGCTGCTGGCCAGCCTGGCCTGGCCTGTGCAGCCAGGACCTTCCGCCGCCGCCGCCGCCGCCGCCGCTTCTCGCTGGGGGACAGACCTCGCGCTTCACTGCGTGCAAGCATTTTGCCACGAACGCAGACAAAACCCACGCACAACTTGTGAATTATTTATTTATTTATTAATTTATTTATTGAAGAAATGACGGTTACTCACGACGACGTGCTGCCAACCGTGTGCTCTGGCGTCCGGCGTCGGTGACGGTACGAAGTGGCAGTGCAGGTGAAGTGCACGCCGACGTGCGCGCCGGCGGACTGCGGCGGCACACACGTCGCGCACTGCCGCCGCCGCCGCCGCCCGGCCCGCGCGCCTGCACTGCCCTGCACTGCACTCGCGTTGACGGCGGGCCCTCCGAGAAGGGAAGCCTCCCCCCCCCCCTCTCTCTCTCCCTCTCTCTCTCTCTACTTTTCTTTATGGGAAACGCGTGAGCGAGCCATAGCGCGCTATCTTTACTCTGTCCCCCGCAAAGAAGACGTGTAGTGCCCGCTCACCTCACCTGTCGCCCGGCCCCGCGGGGCCCCCCCGGGGGTGGGGAGGGCCACGACGGCGGACTCGGAGCAGCGGAGCACGTCGGCGCGGCCCGGCGTCGCAACTGTGCACACAGCGGCCCGCACCTGTGCAAAGCGCCGCCGCCGCCGCCGCTGCTGCCGGCCTGGCAACGGAGGCCATCGCCGACCTCGGCCTCCGGACCGCGCGGACAAGTCGGGGGCAAAAAAAAAAGAAAGAAAAAACGGAGACAGAGGAAAGAAAATTAGCGATCAAATTGTGGTGCCAGGAGATAAAGGTGGGGAGATATCCAAGAGCAATTCCCTGTCGGCCCGGAGGACTCAGATAAGAGCCGAGGGGCGCTGCAGGTGAGGCGGGCGGGGGGCGGCCGCGAGGACGAGGTCGCTGGTTCCGAAGGGCTGCTCCGTCTCTCTCGCACCCATAAGGCACACCCGATGAGTGCGACAGGGACAGCGCGACGACGAAACGTCTCTTTCGGAATCAGCCGGCAGCGGTGCGGGCGGGGCGGGATGATCCACGCCCCCTCCCCCCTGCGGCTCCTCGGAACTGACTGGAATGCCTGATGATAACTGTTCCGGTCCCTGCGGGGCACTTGGCGTCGCGGCCCGCACCGCCTCGTCGCGGTGCTCAAGAGCGACGACGACGCCGACCTCGCCGACCGTAAAGAGAGGCAAATCCGACGCGCCGCCGCCGCCGCCGCCGCCGCCGTCGCCTCCCCCGGGAGCACCCGAAGCAGCATCCGTGACGGCCACCACTACAGGTGGTGAGGGGCGACCGGGAAGCGCTGGTGGTGTCTGCGAGAAGTGCGGCCGTGCGGGCATTCTGACGCGAGGGCGAGTGAGAGAGAGGATGGGGGCGGGGGCGGAATAGCAGCGCATCCGAGGCGTCTCGCAGTCGTATATGAGGGTGCCTGGGGCCTGGGCCGGGCTGTGCGGACTCCTCAGATGGACCCCATCGCCCCCCCCCCCCCCCCTCCCCACTGGGTTATCACGGCGCTGTCGTCCTTCAGACGCAGCCTCGCCTCGTCGGGTCGGGTCGCCTTGCGGCGCTTTGCTCCCGAGCCATAAACCGGACCCCACTCGGTCACCACTGGGTCACGAGCCGACGCCGTCCGCGCTCACGTTCGCGTTCGCGCGCCGCCCCGGCCCGGCACGGCCCGGCACGGCCGTCACGGAGCGCGTGGCCGCCGCGGCCGCACGGACGCCGATGCAGGAGCGCCGGGGGCGCGTGCGAGCGTCCACCAGGCGGGAGGGCTGCGGCGGCGATGTCGGCGGGGACGCCCCCGGGACGTCCTCGCCGCCCCCGACACCGCCTTTATCGCATAAACTCTCTTGCCGCCGCTGCTGCTGTATTGCGGGGCGAGGCTCGAAGGACGCGCCGCTTGCAAAACCCGGGGGGAGACGCTTCAGGGGGCCTAGCCGGCGGGGGCCGGGCGGGCGCGGACGCCGTATCCATCCAGGCGGAGGCGGGGCGGCCGCGGGGCCGTGGGGCCGCCGCGGGGCAGCGGGGGCGATAAAACAGCCATAAGGGCCATGAGGCCGAGGACTGCGGTCGTGACCAGCGGAGAGCCCGGCGTGAGTCCCGCCGCCGGCCACGCCACGCCGCGCCGCACCCGCCCGCCATGACACATCGGAAAGTCCACGTACACGGCCAACACCTCACTGCAGTTCCAGTGGGCGCCGCAGAAACCCTCCGCGGCCTCCGCGCTCGCGAGGCCGGGCTGCCGTGGGCTCGGCACCGACATGCGGAAGCGAATTCATTTCCACGTCCGGCCCCGGTCCGGCGGTGTCCGCGGCCGTCCGCGGCCCGCGTCGTGTCGTATATCACCCGGGGCGGCGGGAAATATCGCATCATCATGCTGGGATCCATTTTCCCCCGCGCCGCGCGGCCGGCCGGTTGGTAGCCTTGGGAGCGGTGGTGTGTGGCGGTGGATGTTTGGTACCCCTGAGTGCCCGCGGCCCGCACCACAATGGATATGCTGCGGCAGAAGCAGACCTGGCGGTGCGGTGCCACGGGGAGAGGAGGCAGTGTGTGTGTGTGTGTGTGTGTGTGAGAGAGAGAGAGAGAGAGAGAGAGAGAGAGAGAGAGGGAGAGGAGGGTGCAAAGGGAGCTAATGACTCGTGGCGGAGTCTTCGGTGCTTTGTCCGCTCGGGGTCCCGCGCTCGAGAGCCCCATACCACACAGCAGCAGCAAAAAAAAAATTATTAGAAACAAAAAACATAAAAAAACAGAACAAATAAGGGAAGGGACTGAAAAGTCGCCCGTGGCCGAGACTCCGTGACCCGTCCTCGATCAGTGTCGTCGTGGCGGCGGTCCGGCAGTGGCTCACCCGGCCTGGCGGCGGAGTGGACCGAGAGAGACAGAGAGGGAGAGAGAGACAGACAGAGAGAGGGAGAGAGAGAGATAGAGAGGGAGATGGAGGGAGAGAGCGCCTGCGGAGCCGAGGGTAGGCCAGCCCGCACGGCACGGGAGCGATGCGCGCGTCGGGATTGCCTACCCAGCAGGCGCTCAGCAGCATGGGCGGCGGCCCGCGCCCGCATGCGGACCAACCCGGAAACATATTGCATGGCGGGGATATCGCCGCGCTCTCGGCCGCCGTCTGTCCTGTCCATCGTTTGGTGCAAAAGAGAGATATATATAAAAAAAAACAGACGCTCTCAGTCTCGTCACGGACGGAGGGGAAGGGGGCAGAAACGTCGTAAAAATATCGGCCCCGCTGCTGCTGCTGCTGCTGGTGTTCGGCTCGGCAGGGCAGACGTTATACCATAACGCTTTTGCGACGCGCGTAACAGTTTGATGGCGGGAAGAAAGGGCGCGGGGAGTAGCGGCAGCAGCGACAAGGATAAGGGAAGAGAGAGAGAGAGAGAGAGAGAGAGAGAGAGAGAGAGAGAGAGAGAGAGAGAGAGAGAGAGGTGGAGATGGATCGTCCCCGATTGTCCAGGCCTCCGTCTTGCCTCCGGCGTCTCCGGTACGCCGCCGCCCGCCGCCGCGGTGCTGCAGTCGCGGTGCGTCGCGGCGGCCGCGAGCTGATATTGTGCGGATGACGGGGACAGATTCTGCCCCGGCTTCTGCCGCCCCCGCGGCCCCCCCGCGAAGGTATCGGCTGTCGGATGTGACGGAATGCCCGTCCCACGCCCCCGGGGCCGGGACCCCTCCGGGGCCGCCCCGTGTGGCGGCGGCAGCGGCGAGGTTCGCAGACCACGCCACGATTCGGCCACAGCCAGCAGCTACAGTCCTGGAGGCGGCGTCGCGGGTTCGATTACCGCGAGCAGACGGCGTTATTCCACGCAATTTCCCCCCCCCCCCCCCCCCCCCGCTGCCTCCGCTGCCTTTGGAGCTTAACCAGCCGGCGGGTCGGTCATTCGGGATTACAGTCGCTGTCCCCCGCCGTGTCCGCTGAGACAATGGTGGCGGCCGTCCCCCCGCACCTCGCACCCCGCCGCCCCCGCGGACCTCCCTTTGACGGCCACCCATGCATACGACATTCCGCCAGGACTGTGCTCCTCCTCCTCCTCCTCCTCCTCCTCCTCCTCCTCCTCCCCTCCTCCTCCTCCTCCTCCTCCTCCTCCTCCTCCTCCTCCTCTGCTGCTTATGGTGTTACGAAAACGATTGCGGACAGCGCGGGACGACGGGGACCCGCGAGACAAAATGGCGCCGCCCCCTTTATTCTGTCGCGCGGCGCTGCTTCGCCCTGATCCGATATGATTTTTAATTAATTAAAATCCCCGATCGCGCGCGGCGGCGGCGGAGGGCCGCGACATCGCCGTCGCTGTCCGTGTACCAGCGTGTACCGTCCGCGCCGCACTGCCGTTGTTTGACTTTGAGTCCGCGGCGCCACGGCCGCCGCCGCCGCCGCCGCCGCCGCCGCCGCCGCCGCCGCCGCCGGCACCCGCCGAGCTCCACAGCCGAATTTTAATTAATCATGGAGCCGGGATGCCGCCTTGTCACTCCTTTTCGCCACGGCCCCTCTTGTATTACGTAGTCTACAAAAGCGTTAAGCCCCCCCCCCCCCGAAAAAAAGAAGAAGAAAAAGCTCGAAAAATTTTGCCTCGTGTCCTTGTTGGCTGTAGTCGTGCATCTTTTTCTTGTCAGCTTTGACTCACGGTGCCTCGTCGTCGCCAAGGTGCCGGTCGGCCTGCTTTTCGTCTATTCATTTCCCCCGGTGCGGGGCGGGGCGGGCGGCGGGCTGGCGGCTGCGGCGATTGCGGTGAGGAGGCGGAGGCGGAGGCGGTAGGGCGGCACGGCGGGGCGAGGGGTGCAAGGGGCACCCAGCCGAGCCCAGCCCGGGCCGCCGGGGCGCTGGCTAATTCGGCCAGCCGCATGAGCAACTTGTGGGCCTGGCAGAGCCCCAACCGCCCCCTCCCTCCCTCTCCCTCTCCCCTCTCCCCTCTCCCCCTTCGCCTCCTTTCCAGAACAACGGCGCCGCTGCGTTCCGCTCCAGTCGAGGGGATGAACGCTTAAGTCCTAATGTCTTATTTATTCCCGTTCCGACTACTGCTGCTTCTGCTTGCTGCTGCTGTTGTTGTTGTTTTTGCTGGTGCTGCTGGCTGTTTGGTGGCTGTCGGCGCGCCCCTCCCCGCCCGCGCGGGTCAGCGGCTGGCGGGCGGGCGGCGGAGGCGGTGTGGTAACCACCTCGTTGGGGCGCGAGTTGTTGGTGTCCTGTGCGACCCGCAACCCCCATCACCATTACCACTGAAATGCGACCGAACGTTTTGTCTCCCGCCGATTTAAAAGGATTTTTTTTAAAAAAAAGACGATTAAAATGTTGTTTTTCTCGTACGCCGGGCTGGATGACATGTTGGCACCGCAGCCGGGGCTACCCTCCCTCTGCTGCTTCGTAGTATAATGGTGCGTGTATCCTATTTTTTCGGGGCGGCCGTGCGTGCGCATCGCACGCGTGCGCCTGCTTGTGCCGTACTGCCCCCCCCCCCTCCCCCGCCGCTGGGAGGCACAGGACCCTGCTCATTCCCACTGAGTTGTCCTCCGGGAGCACCCCCCCCCCCCCCGCCTCCGGCCTGCCGGCCCCGCTGGCTGCGCTGCTGGCTGCGCTGCTGGCTGCGCTGCTCCAGCCCGGACCCGCCGAATAACCCTCTCTCTCCCCTCCCCCGCCGCGTGCGGGGCCGCCTGTGCCAGCGGGGACCATCTGCACCCCCGCCGCCCCCCAGCCGCCTGCGGCTGCGGGTAACACAGTACATGGATACATGGAGCAGAGTCTGGGACCAAATTAAGGGCTCTCTCTCTCTCTCTCTCTCTCTTTCTCGCTCGCTCGCTCTCGCTCCGGCGGTCCTGACGGCCGGCACATGCATCACGCAGCCGCCACCGCTCCTCGCCGGCGGCCTCCTTGGCGTTGGCGGTGACGGCGGCGTCAGGTGCGTCCGGTCCCACGGCTCCTGCCAGGCCCCGCTCGCCCTTTGGCCCCGTCGGCCGGACCCTTCCTGCCGCGCCCACCTCACCCCACGGCACGGCACTACAGTTTGAGGAGCCCATCACTACTTTACGCCGCCGCTTCTCGGCCCCGGCCAAGTGCCCCCTCTCCGCGCTCGCTCGGACCGAGAAACGGAGTTTTCTTCCCGTCCGGCCCATTAGGCGACAGCGAGGGAGGGACGGAGAGTGAGTGAGTGAGAGAGAGAGCGGGTGCGAAAGGCGGCGGCGCCCAGAAGGGCGACGGATTCCTGGCCAAGGATCGGAGTCGCGATTGGCGGCGCTGGGGATGAGAGGGGGGGGGGGGGGCACGCCGACGAGCGAGAGAGAGAGAGAGAGAGAGAGAGAGAGCGAGAGCGAGATAGGGTTAACGCGAACTGTTGTGCGAACGAGTCCTCGGGGAGGGGGAGGGGCAGTCGCCGGGGAGGCTTCCCCCGCTGCTCTGACCCCCCCGGCGGCAGCTGGCCAGGCCGCTGCGCCGGCCACCGGACCCTTGGTTGTCGATGTGCAGTCCAGCGCCGCAGAGTCCGCCCTGCTCCAAGTCCCCCGGCGATCGTACCGGGACACCGGCGGGTACCGACGGGTAGGGTTGTTTGACGGGCCCGCTTGCCGCCCGTCCTGGCTGTCGGCGCGGCGCGGCGGGTTCGAACCCCCGCTGCCGGTCCTCCGGCGGCGCACATCTCGAGGCGCGCCGTCGTGCATTTTATCTTCTTCTCGCGGCTTCGGGGCTCGTTTGTCAAGCTCGCGGCCGGCGGTACGGGGCGGACAGGCGCGGCACGACGCGCCAGAACCCGACTCAACTCATCCGCTCCAACATGCATGAGGGGGGGGGGGGGGAGTGCTTGCGCAGGGATCCCATGCAGACACCTTCGCCACCCCTGTCGCCTCCTCCCCTTGCTTTCCCTTTGTCTCAAGACGAGATAAAAAGAGCAGAAAATGTAAGAAAGAAACAAAATAAATATGGTAGTCCCGCGCCCGTGTGTGTGTCAGGCACGGCGGGGGGCGGGCCGCCGGGGGCCGCCGCCTGGTACTGTACGCCGCGCCCCTCGGCTCCAATTCGGCTGCGCGCTGCACCGCGCTTCTTTTTCTGTTTGACCTGGGGTTGCGGCGGCGGCGGCGGCGGCGGCGGCGGCGGCAGGGCACCTGACAGCGACGCAGGGGGGAGTACGACGGCGGCGGGGCCGCGGGGCGCCACAACGCTACGCGGTGCCGCCGCCGCCGCCACCGGCAACAACCGGCTGAATATCCCCCCCGCGTAATCCGTGGAGGACGCGGAGGGCGGGGGGCGGCCACGACAACGGCATACTAATCCCGGCAGGCTGCGGGGGCCGCGGGGGCCGCGGGGGGCGGTGCTGCAGCCGCAGCGGCGCCACCAAGGAGGGCGCGCTGCGGTCGCCTCGGTGTTCTGGTGGTGCGGCGGCGGCGGCGGCGGCGGTAGACAGCAGCAGTGCCGCAAGAAGACGGCGATACGGGGCCGAGCACGTGCCAGCCGCGGAGGTGTTGTGTGGCGCCTCACGCCGCTGCTGCTGTGTGCTGCACGGCCACTGCGGCATCTTCATCTTATCAGAGAGCCCTCACAGCACCCCCTGCTACCCCTCCCCCCCCCCCCGTCTCCGCCCCCCGGGGCAGCCCCCGGCGTGTAGGTATGCACGGGAGCAGTGCCGCCCGCGCCCCGCTGCCGGGAGCCACGGCCATTGCAATTAATTAGTCAGAAACTCCTCGCCGCGCTGCTGTAAGCCGGCCAGCCGGGGAGCCGGGCCGTCTGCACCGGGCTACGGCCATACCGCCGAAATCACCCCTCCCCCGTGTAAGTCCCCTGCTGTGTGGTACCCGCGTACACCAAGCGGATAGGGTACTCCGGGGAAACCCGAACCGGAAGCGCCGGCCAGTTGAACTCATTTCCAAGTAGAGGTACCCGCCACACAATCACCCCGCGGCGCATCCCACATCGTCAGCGAGAGCTAAGCCTCGCAAATCTCTCAGTCGGTTCGTGGCTGACGCCGCGGCGCTACCCCGCGCTCTGGATCAGTTATCCGCGCTCTCCCACCCTCCGGGATGCCGGCTTTACTCCGTATTCGGACGACTAAGCACCTTAATTACTTCGTGATCGTGACCGCCGCCGGGAGAGCCACACTGACTGGACGTGGGGTATATACTCGGGCCGCGGGGTAGCGACCATGACACTGGCTGCCTGCAGCGGCCACGCGTGCGCCTCCCCTTGCTTTTGTTGTGCCGATGGGAAGCATTTGAAGTCTCGGACTGCCCTCCCCTCCCCTCCCCTCCCCCGCAGGCTGGCCTCGGCCCCGGCTCTTCCCCGGGGACGGCCAATCTCGGAGTCGCTGCAGCGTGGAGATGTGTCCTTCTCGTCCTTGCCGTGTGCGCCCGGGGGCGGGCGGCGGCGGCGGCGGCGGCGGTGGGGATGGGAGCAGCACGAGGATACGCCGCCGGGATGTCGTCGTCGGCGGCCTCCTTCCCCCCTTCCGGTTGACTATGGAATAAAAGGGTGGAGGATCACTGCCTCTTGGCGGGTTGAGCCGGGCGGCGGGCGCTGGCCGCCGGTCTCCGCTGGCCGGGCTCCACGACGGCTCAGCTCCCTCATCCTCATTTTTATTATTTTTTTTTGTCTGTCCCCGCGGCTCGGCGGCTTGAGCTGCCAGGGGGGAGGGGGCGTGCGTTGTGTGGGATATGAGGGGGGCGGGGCGGGTAGACCCCCGCGGACCCCCCGCGGCGCTGATCCGATAAGAAAGGCCCGCCCCCCCCACCGTGTCATTAGAGGCGCCTGGCGCCACCCCGTGCGCGCCGCTTTAGTGAAATATGCAGCATCCCGGCGGGCGCGCTGCCGGCCGCGGGTGGCGCCTGCGGCGGCCGTGCGCGCCGGCGTCTCTCCCCGGCGCTTCTTGCGGCCGCCAATGCTAATGACGCCGTCGATCGTGTGCGAAATGGAAGAGACCCCCCGTGGCGCCGCGGTGCTGCTGCCGCCTCCCCCCCCCCCCCCGGAGGGTGCGGTTGGAGGGGGGGGGGGGGCTGCACGGGGACCCTCCGCATTGGACGCGGCGGCGGCGCGGGTACCGCCGTAAACCACTCCGATAAATAGCCCCCGTTCATTACTGCAGCGAGGCTCCGCCGAACCCGACGCAGCGTGCGGCACCTCCTCCTCCTCCTCCTCCTCCTCCTCATCGCCCGCTTCGCCCGCCTCGACCGCACGCCGCTAATCCCCCCCGCAGCGCGGCGCGTGCGGCGCTGTCGTCGTTTCCATGGAAATGAAGCCAGCAGGCACCCGCCGCGGGACCCCCTCGCGGGACCCCCCGCGGAGTCTCACACCCCATTCATTTCATTCGATCGCCGCGCACGTCCGTCGTCGAACACGCGCCCGACTATTAAAACGGGCTCCACGTATTAAGTCACGAAGCTGGTGGTGTCTCGGCCGAGGCGGGGTCAGCCCTCGGAACAGGGCCCCCCAGCGTCTGCCGCGCTGCGCCGCTCCAGCTTCGCGGTACGCGGTGTACAGAGGGCAGGGGAGGGCGACCGTCCATCGCGGCTGCCCTAAATAACGCCGGCTCCCTGTGGCGGCGCGGCCCGCGATGTGTTTGTGGCAGGCCGTGGCCGTCCGCGGGAGCGGGGGCGGCGGGGGGTATCGCCGGGCACAATCCGGCAGCGCGCTGGCCGCGGTCCCGGGGGACGGCGGGCAGCGATAGGCCGCTCCGTGCACCTCCCCTCCCTCCCCCAACCCGCTGCACCCGTCGGGATGGTGGGCTGCATTTCTCCTCGGCACACAGCGGCGGCGGAGTATTTCGCGTCTAAACCGCGTCCCTTTGCCCTCTTTTTTTTTAGGTCCGCCCGGCGCTTTAATATCTGAATGGGGGGGGACGGAGAGGGACGGAAAAACAGGCGAGTGCTGTGCGTGCGGGGGGCGGAGGGGACGCGCTGTAATCTGCTTTGGGGCCCGGGACACGCCTCCCGGAGCCCTCCGGCCGCCTCCGGGCCGGCGGAACAGCGGCGCTGCCGAGGCCCGACAAGGCCCTCGCCCTGGCACGGTGTCGCGCCGGGCACCCTCGGGGGTCGCCGCGCGTCTCTCTTGTGGCTGTCGGGGAGGTGAGTGGCCGCGGGGGCTGGTACCGCCCCGGGCCCTCAGCAGACGCGGCGGTGGCTTCGCTGTGTCCGCGGAGGAGGTGGACATGCCCCCCCCCCCACCCCTCCCGCTCCTTGAGGACCCCGGCGCGGGTAGACCGTCCCGCAGTGCGGAGCCGCCGGCCGCGTTGCCTATCAGCGACTTGTCGGGCGCCCGGCCCGGGCGGACGCCCCGTCTGCTGGCCTGGCAAGGGCGCCGTCGTGTCTCATCTCGTTCTCAGAGCTGGCGGTGGCGGTGCGATCGTTTTTGGTTGGTTGCCATCAAAGGCTCCGGGACGGGGGAGGGGTGGGGAAGAGACTCCTCAACGTGGTGACCGTGCGGGGGGAGGGGGGAGGGCGTCGGGGGACACTTGTCCGCCAGAAAGGCTAGCCGTGTCGGATGGAGAAAGGGCGGCCCGAGAAGATAAGACTATGTGAAAACGATGACGAGAATGGAGGGGGGGGGGGGGGGGAGGGGGCGAGTACCAGGCAACACAGGAAAAAACAGTTCTTAATGTAGTAATAGTTTTTTATTTCATAATTTGACATTTGAAACGTAGGCATATCTGACATAATTGGCTCGCACCTTTGTTTTTCGAAAAATTGCGCGTTACAATATGTTATTGGATAAAATGATTTGGTATTGATAGGAATTTAAAATAGATCCAGCCACAGATGTAACTTTCCGGCTGTGGAGTCTCGTATTGAAGGAAAATAGAAATATGAAATTTATCTTCTCGCAGGAAGAGGTTTGCACTAATAATGGTCCTTTACCCTGAAAAAGATCATCCATTCTACAATCTCTCAGTTAATTACTAAAAGGTACAGGGCCTCTCTCTGATATATTTGTTTGTAAATTTAACGTTTTCTACGCATTAAATACAGTATATATGATATATAAGAAGTCTTGCAATAGACAAAAGTTCGTAGGGTACAAAAAATGTCCATTATATTCATAAGTAACAATTTGGTTGATGGAGAATGTTTAACAATATATTCGTTTATAAGAAATTTGCGCCAAAAAGAAACGGCATTAATTCGCGAAGAATCACGCGAGCAGCGGAGGCCCACAGTTGGTCACGAAAGATTTTTGTAAAGGAAAAAAAAATGTTTCCGTTTGGTCAGGAGGCGTCTCTTATTGCAAGAACGTGGTCGTGTTGAAAACGTGAAGCGACGATCAAGGCACTTACTTACACCACCTGTCGACTATCCTAGCCGCCCTTCGTGTGCTGTTCTTGGGACGGACAGGCGTGGCGCTGCTCAGATAACGGAACCACACATTCAAAAACTTGTCACAGTAAAAAACAATTTTAAGGAACTTGTCATCGAGATCTTATCGTTATGCTGAGGCGAGGAACGACTGGCAAAGGAACAAAAGGGCTAAATGGATTTACGGAAAGCAAATGATATACAAAGGTCAGAATGATACATCAGCCCCATACATAAATACTCCTACGCTTTTAACAAAGAAAATACACTTTTTTATTCTGTCTGTACATCTATGAAGACCTTATATATATAGGAAAATAAATAGCGTACTATATGTAACAACGATATATAATTAGCTCTCTGTTGTACAGAAATATCTCACTCCATTATTGAAAAGCCATAGGGGGCATGCACTTAAAAGGCAAGGGGAAGATACATATGCCATAACGATAGCGGTACATACTGATGGTCAAGTTTTGTTTACAAAAGAGCCTAAAAAAAGTCGTTCTCATAAGAAATGGAGCTCTAATACAGTATCTGACACTTCCAACTAAATCTATACAGAAACGATATTTTTTTTTGTGCGTCGTACCTCTGTGTATAGTTTAATTTCAGATGGTTACTGAGTGACTTTTTAACGGCGTGCGAAACAGTGAGCAGATAACCAGGCGAGGAAGAAGAGAACATGCTTCCCTTTCACATGGCGAATTCTCAACGTTTAGGCTACCCACAATAAATTTGGCATCACAATTACAATCACATCTCAATCACATCGTTCGTATTTAATTTGTGAAGTTTGCAAGTGTTAATTGGCCTCGCTTTTGCAACGAGAAAGACAAAGATGCCTTCTGCTGCTCGCACAGTACGGCCAGAAATTGACTATGAGCGCCGACAGATGGAGTCCAGTCGGTGAAAGAATCCCTCGACTTTTGGCGCTTTCGGACATTTTGGTCCCTCGCATGCGTATTTTTGAAAAAAGAAAAAAAGATATAATCTCCTAAAAAATAGCAAAATTGCGAGGGAAGATAGTTGCGTCACTCAGCGTCAAGAAGGTGTAGCTGGGAACCAAAGGGAGAATGCAACGCATAACGACATCGACTGTCAAAGTACACAAGGGAGAAATGAAGGACTTGTCATGCATAGGAGGCTTAATCAATAAGGTCAAGAAAAGCACCCTCGATTCACATCGTTAGAATTTCGATAATTGTATGACAAATATAAAG
This sequence comes from Megalurothrips usitatus, assembly GCA_026979955.1. Taxonomy (NCBI): domain Eukaryota; kingdom Metazoa; phylum Arthropoda; class Insecta; order Thysanoptera; family Thripidae; genus Megalurothrips; species Megalurothrips usitatus. The sequence goes on from CM049596.1 coordinate 5,107,930, forward strand.
TCAGTCGCTCGCGAGAATTGGTTAAATTGAGAACATTTATGTTTCATTAAAGAGGGAAAGAAGAGAGGAGGGCCGTTGCGTACACTTTGTAAACTTTGGAACTATAGGCCACAAATATTCCTCTTATTATATTTTAAAAGAATGAAATTACATAGGAATGATAACAGTCGTACTACATATAGTAATATAACGAACTTTGGAAAATTGTAACAATTATATTATGCTGTAATATTAGATTTTTTTCTACACTGCAAAAATTGAGATTCGGGTGGACCCATATGTAAGACACCCATTATTTACGGCATTTAGATGAGTCAAATAAGTTTTTAAAGGTACAAGATGTACATATACATAGAAAGTTGACAACAAAGATTTTTTTTCCGAAGAATAATACTAATGCATGCATTAACAAATATAAAAGGGATGGTTTCATTTTCATTTCCACCTTCTTTGGGGAATAGGAGATCACTCGAGAGAAAGACACAACGTCCTCGCGTTCAAGTCCCAATGAGGTATACTTTTTTTGTTTCGACAGTGGACGTGACACGCGCCCCCGAGCTCTGCTGCTGCTGCTGCCGCTGCTGGGGGGCGGGGAAGGCATCGCACTACTGGTTCCCAAACTATTGGACGGGTCGGGGGCCGAGCGGCCGGGGTGCGGCGGGGGAGGAGAGGGGAGGGGGAGGAGGAGAGGGGAGGGGGAGGAGGTGCGTGCATGCATGATGCGGCCCTCCGGGGAGGCCCGCCCTCTCGCGGGGAGTGGAGGGCTGCTCCGCTCCAGCCCCCCGCCTCCGGTCCCCCCCCCCCCGCCCCCCTCCGGGAGCGGGTGTCCGGCCGGCGGCTAGACGTACGCCGACGACCGCCTCTCGCTCAGCTCCACCGTGTCCTCCGTCCAATAGTCCCTTCGCTATACGACGGCGGACTGCCTCCGCACCTGGTTGATGAAGGCGTGGGACCAGTAGTGCGAGGGCCTGTGTCAGACGTTGGAGCTGTGGCTGTACCTGTCCATGCTGGCTAACCGGTCCGGGCGGTCCGCGGCGCCGCCGCCGGGGCTGGTGCTGGGCCCGGCGGCCGAGGCCGACGCGGAGGCCGAGGCCGCGGCCGAGGCCGGCACGCTGGACAGCAGCGAGGAGCTGCAGCCCTGGTGCATGCCGAGGCCGCCGCCGAGGCCGCCGCCGAGGCCCAGCCGGTGGTGCGAGCAAGAGGGCTGCTCGGAGAAAGAGGCGTGCGAGAAGGAGGCGTGGTGGCGGATGGCGCCCAGCGGCACCGAGCCGACGGGCACGTGCGAGGCGCGCCGCACGCCCGGGCTGGCGTGCGCCGCCAGCGTCGGCAGCACGGACGCGCTCGCCCCCATCGGCCCCAGCGGCCCGATGGCCGGCTCGTGCTCCGACAGCACCAGCGTCTGCAGGTCCATCGCGGACTTGACCTGCGACAGGCGGACACGCCGTGGGTGAGCGGGCCGCAGCCGCAGCCGTGCGCGCCCGCGGGTATTCGAACCCGCGTCCCGAGGTGCCCGGGTTCGAATACCGCGCGGGGTATCCGCAGGCTCTCCGCGCGGGCTCTCCGGCGAGCAGAGTAAGTCTTTGCTACATTTCCCATTAAGAATCCACGACACGACAAACAGAAGAAGAAAGACGTGGAAAAGTGAGTAAGAAAAGGTGAATTTGAAGAGAGGTGCGAAGTGAGAGCAAAATGAGTTTCAACAGACGACTGAGTGCAACAACAGTGCTAGCTGCTCATAGAGTGCGCAGTGCTCGCCGCCGCCTCCACGAGCGAGACAGAGAGAGAGGGAGAGAGAGCCAAAGTGATGGGCTGCCACCATCTGATAACAGGCAGAAAGCATCGTCTCGGGCAGCGCTACACTACATAAAGAGCTACGATCACAGCGCGCTAAGTGCGGTCGGAAGCATGTGTAAGAAGGCGCAGCTCCAAGACACAGACGGCGGAGAGGAAAGAGAGTACACGGGCAGATATATACACAGCCGGCAGGCGGGCACTGCGCACTGAACTGCATATACCTGTTGCCCACAGCAATTTCGCAAGAAAACAAAACCAAAAAAACCACATAGAAAGTTATTCGCAGCACGCACAACAGGCGACACACACACACACACATATTTCCATTCGGAAAATAAATAAATGCTGCGTAATTGAGGCACGACAGCGCGCGGAGCGGTGCTAGGTTTGGCTGCGCTACCTTCCTGGGCGGGTTATGCAGCGCGGTGAGCATGGTGGGGGAGCCGCCGACGAACACCGAGTTCTGCCGCGGCCGCAGCAGCTGGGCGCGGGCCGCGGGGCCGGGCGGGCCCGTCAACATGACCGGCTCCCCCAGCGCGTGCAGGTTCAGCTTGGAGAGGCGGTGGTGCTGCAAGACAACAGGTGAACGTGCGGGGCAGGACGGGCTGGGGCTACTCGCTAGAGTCAACGGGGGGTAATAAGGTAAGCCGGGGGGGTCTCCTGGCCGGGGAAGTGTTACCTTGTGCGGGCCGAGGGTCGTGTAAGTCAGCGACGACGAGGGTGTGAGGGTAGAAAGTGCTGGAGAATGTGCTTTTTTTATGAGGGGGGTGATGATTTTTACTGCCTCAGTACCGATACTAGTTTTTTTTTTTCAAGTTTTTAATCGAGCATTTTAGGTGCCGCGGGGGTGCCGGTGCGCGTGGAGTCCCTGTCCTGCTCGCCGCCTCGGCTTTTCTCTGAGGCGACATGACGTGAGCTGCTGGCTGGGCGGGTGGGTATCTTGTGGGGGGCGGTGCGGTGTGCGGGGGGGGGGGGGGGGGGGGGGCTGCAGGGGGACGACTCCGTGAGGCAGCCCGATGACGGGCGCGGCGGGGGGGCGCGGGCTTCGCTCACGAAGACGGGGTGCTCGTGGGCGTCATCCACCTGTCCGTCCTGGACGCGGGTGCCACACGGCGCGCGGGCCGGGTACGACCGGGTACCGACGGGTACCTCGGCATGATTCACGTCGACAGAACACGCGGCGGCTACGGCGGCGACGGCGGCCGCAGCGGCGAACACGCCGCATTAACATGACTGGCTGCCACACGGCGCCGTGCAAGTGCTCTCTCTCTCTCTCTCTCTCTCTCTCTCTCTCGTGGGGTTCACAAACTCCGTAACGCAGTAACGTTACGTGGCGTCACCGTACTCGGCTGCAGGCGGAGGCGGCGGAGGCGTGGCGCAGCAGCGGCGGCCGGCGCGGCGCGTGCGACACGTGCGGCGGCCCGACTCCCACCGAGTCCTGTCTCTCCAGCGAGTCGGCCTTCTTTTTGCTAGACGCCCGCCGGAACCTAACGGCCGATGGGCTCTGCAAATTTAAATACGACCAACAGGAGAAGTAGTGGCAGCAGCAGATGGTGTGGTGTTGGGAGCCGCACCGGCATATGCAGCGATTATTAATTTTTTACCTCAGAGATTTGTAATTTTGGTTTTTAGGTTACACAGTTTCTTTAAGTGTGTTGTTTTCTTTTTAATCAGGGTAGTGGGATTTTCAGCAAATCGCAACTCTGCACTAGCGGCTACGGTTCGGTAAACACCGCTGAAGCTACGTACACGTGGCAAGCTAAATCTCATAACTACCAACTACACGTGTACCTCTCTATAGACGGTCCCTCTAGACTACCGTACCAACCTACCGACAAACACCAGCTGTGTAACTCGTTTCAAATGCAGGCGGAGAGGGGAGAAGAGGAAGTGTGTGTGTGTGTGTGTGTGTGTGTGTGTGTCAGGTGGCAGTGGCAGACGCATTCCCGTGAGTTTCTTGGAGGCCTGCCCCGTGTTTACAGAGTGTCATTTACACGGCTGGCGAGTGTACGGAGGGCGGGACTCGGGGAGTGCACACGGCTCGCTGTGTCCAGCCGGGCTGCGCTACAAACACGCGACACTGCCGCTATTCGCAGGCAGGTGGGGTAGGGGTGGGGGTGGGCTCAGGCCGGCGGCGGTGGTGTATATACAGGGCCCTCTATCGGCTGCTGCCGAGGACGCCACAGCGAGGCAGGCTGGTGTTTGAACTGAGCCACAGACGGCGGTGCGCCGCGGGTCGCGGGTTCAAATACCAGCGCACCGCTGCGATGGGTGCAGTCTCTTTCTGTCGTGCTGTCCCAGTGACCCTCCCAGCAGTCGGGTCGTTCCGAGGGAGTGACAGGTGGCGGCGGTGTACAAAGGTGTCGGAGGCTACACGGTGCGGGTGTGTGTGTGTGAGAGAGAGAGTGACACCTGGCTGTCACGCCGTACCTGGCCGGGGGGCTGACCGGGGGGCTGACCGGGGGCCGGGGCGGGGCAGGCGGGGGCTGCGGGCCCTGCCGGCCCTGTGGCGGGGTCACCGGGGTCACCGGGGTCACCGGGGTCATCGGGGTCGCCGTCGTCCTCGCCAGCCTGCACGCCGGCGCTCCGTACCTGCGTCGTGCCGGAGATGTCGACGAGCGCGCAGCTCTGTCGGTGCTGCTGGAACTTGGGCTGGTACGGCTCCAGCATGCGGATCTTCCCCCAGCGGTTGAAGAAGAGCGCGATGGCGGCCACCCAGAGGACGAGGACGAGCAGCACGAGCAGCGCCTCCTCGGCGCGGACCACGATGGCGGCGCCCCCCGGGCCCCCCGGCCCCCCGAGGGGAGATCCGGGGGGCCCGGGGGGCACCGCGACGCCGGGGGCCCCGGGGACGCCGACGTCCTTCACCACCATGGCGTCCGGGTAGCTGCGCAGGACGACGGCGAGGTCAGGGGCGGGACTCTCGGCGAGGCCGGCAGGCCGGCGGCACTCACTTGTAGAGGTGCTCCGTGCCGGGGTACGGCGGCACCGGCGGCGGCGGCTTCCGGTGCACGGGCGGCGGGTTGACGGCGAACTCGTACTGGCCGGGGTACGTGTCCGGGTAGGCGTCCCGCTCCGCGTGCTGCGCCCTGACGCGGTGGTGCCCGCTGCTGAGCGGCGGCGGCGCGGGGGCGGGCGCGGCGGCCGGCGCCGGGTAGTGGCCCCCGAAGTGCCAGGGGCCCTGCTCCGTCCGCTGCTGGACGCCGCTCGCCGGGAAACCGGAGGCGCCGGGGCCGCCGGGGACGCCGGGGACGGGGGCCGCCGCGGCTGCGCCCGCAGTGCCGGCCGCGCCCTCGGCCGCGCCCGACCCGTCCGCCGTCAGGTTCACGTTAAGAGGCGTAGGGGCCATCGGACCTGCAACCCGAGAACAAGGCCTACAGGTCACGGGATGAGGCGGGGCCGGACAGAGGGCCGCCCTCCAGCAGCGCAGAGAGCGACCCGCTGGAGCGGCAGCTACTGTGAAAATAACAATAACAAATCTCACTAAAAAAATAATTTCAAGGCCAGATCACGTCCCCCTTTTCCCCCCTTTCTTTTTCAGGTCCACCAGTGAATTGTTCTCCCCCCTCTCTAGGAAGCGAAGGGAAAGCACTTCCGGACTCGGAGCCGTGCGGACTTGCGCGTCTGGAATATTCATCGTTCCGTTACCCGTCTGCGAGATCAAACGCGGAGCGGCCCGGCGCCCCCGCAACTGATACTAACACAAGGCGGTGGGAGCCGTCGCTGCCGCGGGGTTGTTTCCCGGCAGTCACTCGCGTGTTGCGCTGCTGTACTGGGATGTGTAAGGAGCGGAAGGCATCCAGCCGGCGGCGGGTAATTACACATGGAGTGCCTCGCGGCGGCGTAGCGCATGTGGCGTTTACTCTCTGCCTTCAATTAATCAAGGAAGAGCGAGACGGCAGGAGGGCGCGCGGGAAGGAGAGAGAGAGAGCGCGCGTGCGAGAGAGAGTGAGAGAGAGAGAGAGAGAGAAGAAGAGAGAGAGAAGGGAGGTTAGGGGGGGGGGGGGAGCTTCGAGTTGGTTAACTGGATTCGTTGCGGAGCGGACTATACATTTCTTGGGCGGGCCGGGAAGTTTCGAGACGCGCGCCGAAGCAAATTGAAGTTGGCGGAAAGGTGAGAGTGAGACGAACAACAAGCCGGTCATGACGGGGTGGGAGCGAGACAGGGCACAAAGTGGGACACCAGCAGCAGGGCCCGGCGGTAGCTACTGCGCGGCATTCGGGACGGGTAAATCGGGCGCGAACTTGAAATAGGCAGAAACCCCGCAGCCCGCCGCGCGCGCCTGTGTGTGTGTGTGAGTGTGAGCACGTGCCGTGGAAACTGGGTGGCATTCCCGATTAGTTGCTTAATTAATGACTGCGGTTTCAGTTCCGCATCGCCAACTGCTCTTCAACAAATTAATTAGAGACAAAAAAAAATCGGGGAAAAATAACTGATTGTCACAGTGTGCGTGCACTTGCACCGGCCACCACTCTTGCTGTCACACACACTAACACACGCACACACACACACACACTAACACACGAGCTTTCCCTCGGACGTGAAATTGCCTCTCTGCGGTTGAAATAAACTGGGCGATAAACGGCCTCCGCAACGTCGGTAACGAGCACGGCAGGGCTGGGCGCGTGCTGGACCTGCTGGGGGGCGTCTGGAGGCACGGCTCTGGAGGCACGGCTCTCTGGAGGCTCTCTGGAGGCTCCTCTGGAGGCATCTTGTCTCCTCTCTTATCCCGGGATCGCGATGCACTCCAGCTGAGTCAGCGCCGCGGAAGTCTCCGGGCGAGCGGGGGAGGGGGAGGAGGAGGGGACTGTAGATAAGGCAGCGGAGAGTCTAATCTCCCGTCCCCCTTCTAGCTCTCCCCCACTCTCTCTCTCTCTGTCTCTCTCTCCTGTAACTTGTTCGGTCACACACAGCGGCCCGCACACACACACAGACACACATGACCATATGGAATTCCATGCACGGAGAGGCCATTCTCCTCATGCCCCGCCCAACGCGCGCACGCATACTTTGGAGAAAGTCCTGGAGAGAAAAAAAGAAATCCTCGCTCCGCAAAAGAGCGCGGCGCGCGTGTTGGAGGAGAGAACAACGTCAAGGTCCGGCCCGCGGCCCTTCGGCTGCCCGTGAGGAGGAGGAGGAGGCGGGGCGTGGCCACAGTAATGTGCGACACGGCGCGACACGGCGCGACACGGCGCGACACAGCCGGACAGAGCACGCAGACCGCACGGGGCGGCGTGTCGCCCGCAACGGCCGGCGCCCACACGAGCCCCAGCGATAGTGACGATAAGGGAGCAGTAAGTAAGGCCCCCGAGGTGCGGCGCGGCGCTGCAACTATGTCGCCTCCCGTGAGGCCTGTCAGGGAGGCGTGCGTTGTGAGGGCCGCGTCGAGGACTGCGGCGTGGCCGAGCCGGAGGTCGGCGAGGACCTCAAGGCCGAGGCCGAAGTGGAGGCTGTAAGAAAATCGCGCTCGAATCTAAACGGGCGATGTCAATGCCGCCGCTACTGTGTAAGTTTACTATCGGTGAACGCGCGGGTAGGCGGGTACGGCCGTAAGTAGTGCGAGGGGGCTCAACAACAATGTACGCTTTACATTTCCGCGGGGGCTTTGGTGGTAGTGTGCGTGCGTGTGTGTGCGTGTGTGTGTGTGTGTGCGCGCGCGTTCGCACGCCTCGCGGCTGAGGTGGTGTTGGAACCATTATTCTCCCCACAGCCGTATATCTTTCCTTCCTTTGAAGAGAAAATAAAAAAAAATCGCAGAAAAAAAATGTGTGTGACAAAAAAAAAGTGCACGCGGTGAGCGTCGGCGCTGCGAGCGGCGCTGCGCCTGCGGGGGGCATCGAGTACGCTTCTTACGAGCGCCCTGCGCCCTGCCGTGCCCTCGGTGTGCCCCCCCCCCCCCGGCACCTCGGCTACAGTACCGGGAGCGCACGGCCGCCCCACACCGAAGCTCGGTATTCGCGTGGTTAGCGAGTCCGGCCGGCGAGTGGCTGGTCGGATGTTCAGCTCTTTGACCGTCTGTGCGTTTTTTCTGTCGTCTCAGCTAAGGCGACGGTGTGTAAAGTATAGGGGGCGCGCCGCCGCCATCATCGCCGCTCTGTGGCCGTGTGGGTAGGGTGGCTGACCAGCGGCCGAAAGGTCGTGGGTTCGAGTCTGGCTAGTTCTTCAAAATTTTTCTTGTGTCTGCGCTTGGAAGACGGAGGGTAAAATATACTTCCGAACGTGGGGTCGGTATGGCTGTCTGAACGGCCGTGCGCGCTGCGTCACTGAGAGATGTAAGCGTTGGGTTTCAACTTGAAGATTCCCGCAGCACGGTCGGGCTTACCCCCGTTCCCGGGTCCGAGGTTCTCTCGGTCGCCCGGGGTTTCCGGCGGGGGGGCTCTGTGTCTACCAAGGAAACTTGGTTCGGAGACTCGGGTGTATGCTACGGGGGTACCTAGGGTTCGGTACCTTCGTTTTCGCTCCCTGTGAATCTGGCAGACGAGGACACGCCGTCGCGACTAGGGTTCGTCGTGAAGTACAGCAGCTTCGGCTGTGTACGATATAGGAAAGCCTACCTCCCCCCCAGTCCGCTCGGGAGTGGCCGCAGTGCCACAGACCAACCAGCCAGTCGAAGGGAGTTGATTCCGGAAATCTGGCTGGCGGAGGGGGCCACATCGGCCGTTGCGGAAGCGTGCCCCTGAAAAAGGCCGCTGCGTTGTGCCCGTGTCTTAGCGGCGGTCGATACCTGGTACACCGGTTCCCATTCGAACACCGAAGTTAAGCAGGAGGGTTCCAGGCGGAGGCCTGGGACGAGGTAGTGCCCACCCATTTTTGCAATTTTTTTTCATAAGCATCCACATATTTCTAAGCGAAACAAAAATATTTTCGTTTGGAGTTGACGATTACCAAATAATTTTTTTTTTATACAAACTTTTGGCAGAGAGTGTCAAACCGTGTTCCTGTGTGACGACGTGGACGGCGGCGGCAGCTGCCGCTGTTGCTGTCGGCCGTAACTCACCTCCTCGCAGGGTCGCATGGGTGGCTGCGGGATGCGGTCAGGACTGCAGCGGCGGCGGCGGCGGCGGCGGGAGCCTGCAACCACCACCACACACAGCGTCACCGTCACCGTAACGCCACGGCCGTGCCACTCAGACCGTCAGCCCGCGGGGTAGGCAGTCCCGCCCGGCTCCCGTGTCCGGCGGGCCGTGCCTATCCCCCGGGCGCCCGACCGCCACGGCCACACAACACTGTAGAGAGAAAAATAAATCGTCACGAAAACAAATTAACACATATGTGATGTGACAAAAAAAAAACAGAATACAAATATGCACCTCAACACAGAAAATCAATTTTTTTTTAAGCCGCATTGCCCAAGAAGTGACGAAATTTCGTCACCAAAATATTTTGACAAATGACGCGAGAAGAAAATATCGTGGGACAAAATATTTTCACAGTGTAAGCAGGAGATAAGGTAAGGGAGGGGAAGTGATAAGATAAGGTGAGAGGGGGTTGGCGGCTCACATAGCAGCGCTGCTGGTGGCGGTAAGTGAAATGGGCGTGTGTGTGTGTGTGTGTGTGTGTGTCACGGGGACATAAGTACAGGCACTCTGGGCAGCTTGCCCGCAGCGGCCCCCCGGCCGCAGCCAGCCTGCGCCAACAGCCGGCCGCCGGGCGCAGCGCACACATTCCCCGCAGGAACCAACATCACCACCAAGGAGGAGGGGGGTGGGGCTCGGGGGGGTCCCGGCCGTACCCCCGAGGGGGCCCTCGTGGCCCGCGGGGAGACCGCGCCGCGGGGCCCAAACACGACCCCCCCCCCCCCCCTCCTCAACCGGCCTCGGCGAGAAATCTCTCCTGATTCGAGGCCTTCTCGATTAATCGAGGCGGGTTAGTGTTCCATGTTCAGGCGGCGGGTCGGAACAGAGGGTTCGGCGACCCGGCCCCGCGTACAGGCTCTGCCGTCTGCGTTCGCGGCTGCGGCCTTCGTGGCGACCGAGCGCGCGCGCCCCCGGGGCCCCCCGGGGCCCACACACTGATACGGTAATTACTGGCGAAGCCCCCGCAGCCCTTGCCAACAGCCAAACAGCATACTGCTAAGCGGTGGGCGCAGAGGGCCCCGCCCGCCGGGCCCCGCCCCGGGCCGTGGGCGGCGTGCCGCGTTGTGCGGGGGCTTTGGGGGCGCCCTGCTGCTCGCACCGCGCCGCAAGAAACTCCCCCCCGACCGGAGGGGAAAACTGTCTCCCCGCTCCGCAGGCACGGGGTGTGGCCTCTCGGCTCGCCTTGAAATGAACAAACGGAATGTGGAAACTCTTCACGTCACCGCGCCCAGTGTATCACACGCACGCCGCAGCCGCCTACCGTACAAAATTATCGCGCTCGCTCGCACCCCGCGCCACATCCCACAGTGTACACACTCTCTCTCTCTCTCTCGCTCTAGCGGGCCCGCCGCACCCCGCCCAGTGATTGAGTTACAGATCCGTGTCGGCGGTGTACACCGCACACCAGCCGACCGACCGCGGTCCGCGGCCCGTTTGCCCGCCAATTCATTACCTTTAGTCGGCGGCCTGTGTCGGAGCAGCGGCCCGCGGCCACGCCCCCCCCCCCCATCCGAGCCCGGACCCCGGCACCCGAACCCGGCGTGGGATTAATGTTACACTTTGTTTCAGATTGGAATAGCAACTGTCTTCGTCCCGTGCTCTCTCTCTCTCTCGCTCACCCCGTCTCTCTTTCTCACTCTCCGCACCTCCCTGTCTCTCTCCCTCCCTCCCTCTTCCCCCATCTGCGGGGCGGACAGACAGGGACGGAGTACAACAGACTTTCTGCAGCCTCAAGGACGAGCAGCAACGACAGCGTCACCAGAAGCGGCCGGCGACGGACACGCGCGGAATGACGTTGCCGGCACTTTCCGCCCCCCGCTTCCATCTCCTCCGTCTCTTGTCTCTGTCGCTCCCACGGCCCTCCCTCTCGGAGGCCTGAGTGGAGAGTCCACAGCTGCCGCCGCCGCTGCATTGTCGCGGAGCGAAATGAAATGAGCGGCTCAACTTGGCTCCAGCGGCAAAGCCGGCTCCAGCGGCAGGCGGACTCCAGCAGCAGCGAGGCTCCAGGCTCCAGTCCCGTCGTGTCCGGGGGCGGGCGGCGCGCGCCGGCCAGCTGCCGCGCGGACACGGCGCAACACAAACAAGTGCCACGTCATCTGCATTCCGCAACACGCGCCTCTTCTTCGGCCCGCGCCACGCGCCCGCCACGCGCCCGCCACGCGCCCGCCACGCGGCGTGCACGCGCTACTGCTCCTGCTTGTGATCGTGTACACCCCGCAGATGACCGAGTGCCATTCGCAATGACGGCGCAAATAACTGCGCACGTGTAATGGGGATCATGCGCAGTGCAACTGGAGTGTCTCACCGCGTTCGTCGTCTCTCTCTCTCTCTCTCTCTCTCGCACTGTCCACCGTCCCTGCCTCTCGCTCTCTCTCTCTCTCCCTCTACCAGTGCGGACCGCGGCTGTTAACAGGGTGGACCCCCCGCGGACCCTCGTTGGTAATACCGCGGATTTCAGAGAGCGGCCCGGCGGCGGCGGCGGCGGCAGCGGCAGCGGCGTGGGGATATTGCTTTGCAGTTTCCCAATTATTGGCAGAGGGAGCACAATTGCCGGACCGCGCGGGCTGCTATCCTCTGTGTACCCTTTCCCTTGTGTGTGTGCGCGTGTGTGAGTGTGTGAGTGCGGATTAAAACAGGCCCAAAAAAAAATGACAGCGTTGATGACGGCGTCATCATGCCGTCACCACCGCAGACCCCGCCCTCCCTGTCGTCGGCGCCGTCGTCCACAACAGAGGGGGTCTTCGCCTGCTCCGCCGTGACCGCAGTAAAGAGCGACAGCAGCGCACCGCACCCGCACCACCTCGTGGAGGCTTGAGCCCGGAGGTGAGGCGCCCCCCCCCCCCTCTCCTCTCCTCCCTGCCTCCCCTCCCCCTCCTCCCCCCCGGCTACTCTCGCGAGGCCGCCTCCAAAAAGCGCACGACGCCGTAAAAGGCCGCTGATGACGCCGCGCCGTCAGGAGGGCGGCGGCGCGGCGTTATCACTGCCCTTATCACTGGCGTTATCACTGCCGTTATCATCGCATGCAAGGTGGGGTGATAAGGCCCTATGCGGCCGGCGTAAAAAACACGAAATGACACGTGAATGAATAATGAATTACTAGAATTGAAAAGGGAGATACCTGGGGCAGGTCTGCGAAGTGATGTCAGTCAGGCCGGGCCCGCCGCCGTCCATCCGTTCGCAACTCTCTCCCCCCCGAAACTGTCAGCACCGAGACTTCATCAAGCGCGAACAAGCTTTCGCGACGCGATCGCAGCGGCCGCGAGTGAGATGAGGGTCAGACAGAGACAGAGTGTGCTGGGGGGGGGGGAGGGGTTACATGGTCAGTCAGTCAGTCAGTCAGTCAGTCAGTCAGTCAGTCATTCGTTCGGTCAGTCGCGGCCGCGGGCCACTCCTCTCCTACGATTGGGAATGAATGAACAAATGAATGATGCAGAAAGGACGCGTAGGCCTCCGTCGGAGCCCGGCCAGCCCCGGCCGCTGCCGCCACCACCGCCACCTGCCCGCCGCCCCACGGCACGGCAGAGTCCGTTACGGGCGGCCTAAGCCCCCGCAGGGGCCGCGCGGGGCCCGCGCCGGGTGAACGAGAGGTTAACGCCGTTCGCACGGGTCGGACGGTACGGCCAGCCTGGCAGCCGCCCTCTGGCCGCGTCGTAAACCGGGCCCCGAAGGATGACGCGGCGAGCCGGGCAGTCTGGGCCGGCCGAGGGGCCCGCGGGCCCCCCCACGGATACTGACTGGGCGCCAGACGGACTAGACTCCCGTCGGCACAAAACCTATCTCTCTCTCTCTCTCGCTCTCTCTCTATCTTTTTCTCTCTTTCTCTCTCTGTCTCTCTCTGTCTCTCTGTCTCTCTCTTACTAAAAACATGTACTCGTGATGCGTGTGAGAAATGTGTTGATCAATGATATCGTTTCCCGTCGCCCCTTCGACGTGCACGTCACCACCGGAAGGTCTGGGGGGGGGGGGGGGGGGGTCGTGACCGGGCCAACCACCCCGCCCTGCTGCAGGAGCCGCAGAGCTCACCTGCCGGTGCCGGATCGGATATTGTGTGAGTGTGTGTGTGTGTGTGTGTTCGTGAACGGGGCGCAAACATCATGTTGTTCCCGTTTGGAGAGGGGAGGAGGTGGGGGGAGGCAGTGGAGGGGGGGGGGGGGGAGGGGGGCTCATGGGCACAGAAGCAGAGTGGGGGCTGTGCTTCTCCACTGTAATCATGTTCTGCTCTGGTAAAAAGCGCTTAGCGTTTTGACGCCCCCCCGTCGTCGTCGCTGCTGGCAGGAAGAGAAAGAGAGAGAGGGAGAGAGAGGGGGGGGGGAGAGAGGGGGGGGGGGAGTTAAGAGCACGACTGGGCGCTGCAAACGAGAAGTGCTGCCGGCCGGGGCCCCGTCCACGACCCGCCCGGCCCGACCATCCCTTCACTTTAGCAAGACCTCATAAACCCCGCGGCCCCTCGCCCGTCCGACAAACGCGTTCTATATAGTCAAACAAAAAGCAGCAGCAGCAGCAGCTGAGAGAGAGAGAGAGAGAGAGAGAGAGAGAGAGAGAGAGAGAGAGAGAGAGAGAGAGGGAGGGAGAGAGAGAGAGAGGGAGAGGGGGCGTGTAAGTTAAACACCGCCGCACCGTTCACAGCACACAAGGACAAGGCAAGGTCACGCGTTTCAAGAAGTCGAGTGGCTGTCAAAATGAGTGGGCGACAGCGTGAGGCCGTCGGCAGCGCTCCTTGTGTCACACCGCGAGCGCCGGTGTGACGAGCGACACGGTCTCGGTGTGCTCTCGAAGCGACACTTTTAATTATTTTTTTCCCTCATTTCCTTTTTGCTTTATTTCTCCTTTTAATTAACAAAAATGAATCCCTATGCTTGGCTTATTTGTCTTACGATTTTATGAACATTTCTTATGTTCTGGTCTGGGGTCCGCACAACACACGCATGTAGGATGGAATCGTTGCCCGGGCAGCGACGCGGCACGCGCGTAGCAACAGTTTACGAAAGGCGTCGGCAGCGCGCGGCGCTTCTGTTATCATCCCCTCATGGCCCTCACGGCCCTTGTGGCCCTCATGGCCAAGAGGTGCGGAGCAGGTTGGCCGCGCAGAGGTGCACGCCGCCGCCGCCGCCGCCGCCGCCGCCGCCGTCCCCTCCAACTTCCCTCATGTTTTATTCACGGCGCCCCGCCGTATTAACCCGCCATTACGCGCGGCCACAGATCGACTCCGGAGAGACTCTCACACCGACTTGTCGCGCGGGGGTCGTCGCGGTGGTGGTGGTGGTGGTGGTGGTGGCACACGGAGCCGGCGGGGTGTGAAGCGACTTGAGGCACTTGTGGGAGCCGTGTGGGAGCCGCGCCGAGGTGTGTGTCGCGGCCGAGGTGTCGACAAGACCGCCGCCGGGAGCACCACCAAGACCGTCGTGCCCTGAGCTGCGTGAGGACCGCGCCGTGCCGCCCCGCGGGCCGTCAAACGTGTTCACGCCGCTTTGCCCGCAGTGAACGCGCGCCGCACAGCACCGCGTCGTCTGCGCCTTAAAGAAGAGACAGACGGTGTACGACGACAACGACCGTCCGGCAGAGAGCAGGGCGGCGAGGATCGCGGCCGTGTTCTCGCTGCCCGACAGCGGTAATGGGCGGTCGGGTGGCGCGAGCGTGCGCCCCGACCGGCGTTTGCATAATTTTGCATTCCGAAAAGAACTTTCTTTACTCTGGGCTGCCTTTCGTGACGGGACGCGGTAACTCGCACGCGGCGGGGGCCGAAAGAGCAGCGGCGGCTTTGCACTTCCTGACCGCGGCAGGCTGCTTAGCTGCAACATTGATCGCGCTGCGGCAGGAACAAAAAAAAAAAAATAAAGGGAAAAAGAAAAAGAAAAAAAAACAGCATGTCATGCTGACGGAAAGTACATCGCGGGGAGGTGGTGGTAGGAGGCCTGAAGGGTTGGCAATCGGAGGAAAAATTCACTTAGGAACCACCCCCTTGTAGCACTCCCTCCCCTCCCACCGTTTCCCTAACCAAACATCCCCTCACCCCCCCCCCCCCCTTCACGGCTCTAACCGAGCGCACCTTGGCTGCCCCCCCTCCCCGACCGCAGTCAGTGTGGCAGAGGCCCCTTCCTTCCTATCCCCCCTCCCACTTCTAGTGCGTACACACCGCTGACGGGGTGCTGCCAAACACACACACACACACACACACACAGCGGGACGCACGCGTTCACATAACACTTCACACACACACACAGGCACACACAGGCACGCAGAGGGATATGGGAGCGGGCCCGAGAATATGAGGCGGAAAGTAGAATGGATTGGGCCTATTTACAAGCGCCGCACGGCCGCGGCACCGCACCTCCGCTGCCCCGCCGGCCCCGCACCGCCTGGCCGTCCGCCGGGCACCGCGGGCACGACGACGTTGGGGAGCAGGAGGATCACGGGGGTGTTGATGTAGGCCTGCAGGCCGCCCAAGTGCCCGGGGCAGTCCGAGGCCGGGGGAGGCCGGGGGAGGCCGGGGGAGGCCGGGGGAGGCCGGGGGAGGCCGGGGGAGGCCGGGGGAGGCCGGGGGAGGCCGGGGGAGGCCGGGGGAGGCCGGGGGAGGCCGGGGGAGACCGGGGGAGGCCGAGGCAGAGGCTCATCTAAGTTGAGGCCACGATTTGTTTTTGGAGGTACGGTGGCGTGGCGGCAGCACGCGGCTGGCCCGGTTCCCACAGCCGGCCCTGCTGCTGCTCCCCATCCTCGTGCGGTGCACACGCACGCACGCACACACACTCACGACACACGCACACACATCCCGCTAAGTGGATTTTATTAGCCGTATCATACCGTCGTGGGGGAGGAGTGGAGGGGAGAGAGGGATGGTGTGAGTAATGGTTCGTGATGCCGGGCGCGGACAGGACGCGTCTCCCGCGTGTCGGGGGATGAAATCACTTTGTCACCCGGAGGGAGGGAGGGAGGCAGGGAGGGAGGGAGGGAGGGTCCTAAAGCCAGCAAGCGCGGCAGCGTCCGCAACAGGGGCGACAGCAGGACGGGGGCAGCAGAGGCAATCCCCCCCTTGTCGGCGGCCTATTGGTGTGCAAAGCAGACGCGGTCCCCGGAGCGTGCCGCGCCGCGCCGTGCCGTGCCGCGTGCTCTCCACGCCCCCCGGCGGCGGCGGCGGCGGCGGCGGCGGCAGCACCGGGGCGGGGACCCCGTTGGCGTCGCCGTTCCCGTCAGCAAATTTGCAATTTTCGCGGCTCGGCGCACGGCGGCGGCTGCGTCGGCGCTACCCCGGCAGGACACTCTGCGGTTCGTTGCCGCCGCCGCCGCCGCCGCCGCCCGGGACAGAAGCTCCGGTACCCGCCGCGGCGCCGCTCCCACCGCACGACAAGCACCCCCTCCGGGCGGACCTCTCGGCACAGCAGCCGCGCGCCGGAGCAGCTGTGTCCGAAACCCATTTACTCCCCGAGAGCTGCCGATGGGGCCCGTCCTCGAGCCGCCCCGGAGCCCCAGACAAATAGCGGGCAGCTGCCGTCTGAGAAATGGCCTGGCGCGGCCGCGGCGCGGCGCCTGACTTCCAACCTCGCCTCCGACACAACGCTAAAGTTACGCGACCCCGTCGGAATTTTTAATATTTTTGTTTGTGTTCAATCCTATTGTTTTTCCAAAAAAATTAATTACACGCACTGACGTCCTGAGGACTGACAAGAGTGTAAGCCACGAAAAAAAATTCACCTTCAAGGCGGGAGTCGAACCCAGGACAGCGGCACCCACAGACGATCACGCTGACCACTGCGCCATCAACCCACGCCGTCCGGCGTCGCTCTCACCTCCCGTCCTTCACCCGCGCACGCGAGTAAGTACCTCTGGACAGAGTGAGTGAGCGCGGGGACATTTGAATATGAAAGCAGCCGGCAGAGGGAGAGAGACAGATTGGCATTTGCAATGGAAAGGGGCCGCCGCCGCCGACATACGGCACGGTCTTGGAGACGCCGGCGGAGTCCCCGGCATGTCGGCAAGCTGTTGCTTTGAGGGAGGAAGAGAGAGGGAGAAAGAGAGAGAGAGAGAGAGAGAGAGAGAGAGAGAGAGAAAGAGAGAAGGGAGGTGGGTAGGTCCAATTGAATCAGGCATGAGGACGGCACGTAGAGTCTCTCGATGCTCGGCGCCGAGCCGTCTTGCCGTGCTCTATAAACATGTGCTCTGTGCCCCCTCTCCAGCCGGAGAGAGCGTCGACCTCCCTCCCTCCCTCTCTCACTCCCTCTCTCTCTCTCTCTCTCTCTCTCTCTCTCTCGCACACACGCACTCTCTATCACACACACAGCCTGCACCTTCTAAATACATATCATTATTCCCCCAGTGGCGCCAGCCCGGCACCGGCATACAGAGCGCAGTCTTACGGGAGGAGACACCGTTTAGGACAAACCGTCGCCCTCTCCCCCTCCTTTGTCTGTCTGTCTCTCTCATTTTATTTTATTATCGTGTCGACGGACGCTGACGACAGGGGCGGTCACCCTGCTTCAATGAGACGATCATTCCGAATCGTTGAATGTTTGACGGCGCCGGTGCGGTGGCGGTGGTGGCGGTGCCCTCACCCCGCCGGGGGTCGACGGCCGGAGACGACCATACGGATTGGGGTCGTCCTTCTGTCTGCTGTGCCGGGCGCAGATGTCCAGCCGTGTCCAGCAGAGACTCCAGCGAGTCCCCCTTCTACTGTCTGGACAAGCGTCGTCTGCTGCTAGGGGGGGAGGGGCGCAGGGCAGCGGTCACAGGGAATTACGACGGGAATTACAGACGAATTACGTGGAGTAAACGTTGTTCTCTTATTCAGTAGTACATCGTAAATCTTCTAGAAAAAAAAACTTTTTTCAAAAATGGATTGGATTAAAACATAGAAAAAAAATTTCGACTAAGTTTTAAAAAGAAAACTCAAGTCTCTAAAGTGTTTCAAAACTATTATGAAAAAAAAAATTGTCTCCCGCCGGGGACCCACTTAGCTCCGCCAAGCCCCACCTGGCCCCAGCTGCCTCCCTGCCGCGGCCGCTGCCTGGCTCTCGCGCTGCGCTCTGCGGGGAGCCCCTGCCATGCCCGGGGTAGGCCAGCCCGCACGGCGCGCGTGCGTACAGCGGACCAGGCTTGCCTACCCTGCAGGCGCTCTGCGGACCCGCGGCAACGACTGCGGCTCTGCGGGGGAGGGGATCGACCGAATATAGGTGTGGTGAGAGGAGGGAGGGAGGGAGGGAGGGAGGGAGGGAGGGAGGGAGGGAGGGAGGGAGGGAGGGAGGGAGGGGAGGAGGTGTTCGAGCTGAGGCGCTCGGGCTGTCGCTATCTCCCGCGCCACACTTGACTGCCCGGCCGCCGGCCGTGCGTGCAGCAGATCGCCGCGCCGCGCCCTTTGCGGCGCCCCGCGCACCTCTCTCTCTCTCTCTCTCTCTCTCTCTCTCTCTCTCCTCGGACCACGCGCGGGAAAACAGAGGCTAATGAAATAACGGATGCATAACGAGCATTACTGCACTTGTGTGAAGTATACACTTACCGTCCGGCCGGGCGAGGGGGGCGTGACGGCGGCGCGCTACCCGCCGGAGCTACCGTCGCCGAGGCCGCCTCACTGGAACAGACAAGGGCACCATAAACGATTCCGTAATATTTTCCTAGTTCAAAAGTCACGTCTCAAAACACAGTTGCGCGTCGGTGCAGGTGTGTTCCCCATGCTGTAGCGAAACACTGAGCGCTGTTTGAAAATTTACAAAGAAAGGTTTTATAGAGTGAGATAGAAATAGAGAGAGAGAGAGAGAGAGAGAGAGAGAGAGAAGGGACAGAGCGTCGCCCCAGTGGTCAAGATGTTCCCATCCCTGCGACCTTTGTCTTCCGTGGAGCGCCCACAGGGCCCTGAGGTCCTGAGGTCCTGAGGGCAGAGGGAGGACCTCGCCGAGGGCCGAGGCCGTGTCCTCAAGGGCTCGGCCGGCGCGGCCGGCTGGCAGTGGGGGATTTGTGGTCTGGAAACTGGAGTCCTCTGGGAGAGGAGCGCAGCACGGGGGGTCGGGCGGGCCGTGCCGCAGCCGTGGGGAGCGGGACGGGAGGCCGGCGCTGGGCTCGGTCATGTTTGTTCATGCCAAGTCGGCGACAATCTGCCGGATATGGGGGGGCTGCAAGGGCGCGGGGGCGGTGGGGGCCGGGAGTAAATAATGGGGGATTGAGTCATCGACTCAACACGGCTCCAGAGGCAGCAGACGGGCGCCTGTGTGACCCCCCCCCCCCCCCCCCCCCCCGGGCCACGGAGAGGAGGCGGGCCCTGCAGATACAACGGGCAAATATAAATAACCATCGCGATGATAAAACTCGTTTGCCGCTGTCGCGGCAGCCAGCCGCTGCCCTCTCTAGTGTCTGTAACACGGCCGCCTCCGCTGCGGGGGGACCCGAGGAGGGAGCGAGTTCGGAGGGCGGTGAGCGACATCCGACTTTCACGAAATCCGAAACCGAAACCATATCCGGTCGCCACGTTATTATTTCAGCCGCGACCTCCTACTGGCTTCGTCCCGTTTGATCTTCCGGCCGGAGGACATGCCCTTCGCCGGCAACCTCAGGAGGCCGGAGGCCGTCGGGCCGGACGGCGCGGAGTCCTGACGGATGGCTGCCGGGTGGCGACGGCGGCGGCGGCGGCGGCGGCGGCGGCGGCGGCGGCGGCGGCGGCGGCGGCGGCGGCGGCGGCGGGGTTGGCACGCGCCGCTCTGGATCCCTGCCGCGCCGCGCCCGCCTCCGGTCCATCTGCTTTAATGGGGTGGAGTTGGCAGGGCCCGCGCCCTGCTCGGCGTGCCTTGCTTGGGGAGGCAGCAGGGCCGCCGGGGGCCCCGCGGCAGCACGGCGGCGGCGGTGGTGGGGGCGGGGACCGCCTCACCCTGGCCGCCGTCCGGCCCCAGCGTCACCACGACGACAAGTTCACCTCCGCCCCCAGGACTCCGGGGTGGCCGTAGGTGCACGACTACCCAAACACTCACACGCCGCCAACGGGCACGCCAGAGTGTGTGAGAGAGAGAGAGAGAGAGAGAGAGAGAGAGAGAGAGAGAGAGAGGTCATCGATGTGTCATCACCCTCCGCCCCCCCGGTGGGTATCATCACTTCGGGGAACCTGCGGCGCCCCCGTGCCCCGCAATGTACTATGCGGGCCGCAGTTTGGTTTCCCCCCCTTTGACCTGCTAGCCAGCCGCCGCGGGTAAGCCTGTTCTCTCTCCCTCCCTCCCCCCCCCCCCCTCTCTCTCTCTCTCTCTGCTCTCCCTCTCTCACCTCCACACGCGCCGGCACTCACCCCCCCCCCCCCCCCCCTACATCTGTTGCTACTATCACGCTCGCCGGAACTGCTCGCCACCGCTGCGAAATGCAGGCAAAGTAATGGCCGTGTTATCGCGTGCAAAGACAATGAGCAGCGGAGCGGAGCTTCCCGGAGCGGGGAACACGCCGCGTATGAAAACATCTCGCCACACGCAAAAAAAGAAATGATAAGTTTGACACAACTAATCAGTTAGCTGCGTGGTTGTCCCAAGTCGTCCACTACTTGTCACTCTCGCTAATACGGCAAAAAAAAATTAGTTGTCCCAATAAAATTGGTTTGTCGGACTTGAGAATAAAAATTGAAAAAAAAATGACTACCTATAATAATTAGTCTGCCCTGACATGCCCGGCCATGTCTCCTCTCACGAGATAACGCGCTGCGCAAAGGAAGAAGGAAAATCGGGGCAGGAAAGGAAATAATATGTTGAGAAACAAAAATAGTGCCGGGAGCAGGTGGGGCCCGCACTGCTCGCATCTTCTCCAGTTCTTTCTGCTCGTATTATCGGCTTCGCCGCCGCGGCTCCAGGGGGCTCCAGCGCGGGTTCCGGCCGCGCTGCTCCGGCCTCTGCTGCCGCGGCTGCCTCGGCCCGGCCCTCCAGCAGCCCCGCGGCCTCGGCCAACGCCGGTGTACAGCCCGGCATATTCGGGGCGCCCGCCGTCGGTGTGGCCCGCGGTGGTGGTGCGGGGCCCTGTGAGAGGAGAGGAGGGGCGCCCCCGGGGCCGCGAGCTGCGCGCGTAGCGGTGTGTGCTTGTGTTGTGAGTGTGTGTCTGTTTCAAAAGGGTACATACACACACGTACCAGAACCAAGGTGCTGTCGGTGTGCGGCAGCAGCACCTGCGGCGGAGACAGATAGAAAAGAGAGAGAGAGAGAAAACCAATGTCTCTGCCTCGCCGACGACAGCCGTTCCACCAAGCCCCCTACACACCAATCCAGTCACTCGGGTTGCGTCCTGCAATACACACGACGGGGACCCGTGTCCTGTGTCTCCCTCGTCGTTTCATTGGAAAATATTCCCCCTTTCTCTCTCTCTCCCTCTCTCTCTCTCTCTCTCTCTCTCTCTCTCTCTCTCTCTCTCTCTCTAAACCCCTACGTCCGTAGTCCTGAATACATTTCAATTTCTAAATGTCTCCCTCTATGAATCATTTGAAACGCGATTGCCGGGGGGCCGTCGCGCACCTGCACTCGGCGCCGCCTACACCCAGGCCCTCACCACCTCCGCCACCGCCCCGGCAGCCACCCCAGCAATGCCCCCGGTCGACGCGCGGCGCCGTCGTCGCCTGCCCCAATTCCCTTGGCCCGTTTCCCAGGAAGTGACATGGTCGCTGCTTACTGGCTCAAAGGGCCTCGAGCAAGGAGGACCTGAAGGGGCAACGGCTTGGGGAGGAGGAGGAGGAGGAGGAGGAGGAGGAGGAGGAGGAGGAGGAGGAGGAGGAGGAGGAGGAGGAGGAGGAGGAGGGGGGGGGGGCAAGGAGGAGGACCCCTAAAGGGCACGGCGCCCCGGCAATCTGGTGAGTGAGGTTAGGGCGACAAGGCAAAGCGAAGGGCGTGGCGTGGCGCGGTGGTCAGAGCGGTGAGTACAGCGCGGCTCCGAGGGCCCAGCACCTCTCGCTCTCTCTGTCTCTCCCTCTCTCTCCCATTCTGTCTCTCTCTCTTCCTTTCAGGGCGGCGGGGAAAGAGCCCCATTTCGCGGGCGCTTGATGAGGGGGCCCCGGGGCCGGTCGACGTAAGACTGACGCAAGCCTGACGTAATGTGGGGTTGTGTCGGGGGCAGCCGGGGGCAGCCGGGGGCAGCCGGGGGCAGCCGGGGGCGGCCGGCCGACGTGAGGCGCTGCGCGGACCTCGGCACAGACTGTGCGGTGCCACGGCGGCAGCGCCCGGCCGAACGGCCGAGTGCTTCCGATGTGCCTGTTTATGCTGATTGCCTCTCGCGCGCTCCCGGATCTGGAGGGAGTGAAGGAGAGAGGAGAGGTGAGGAGGTGAGGGAGGGGGTGGAGAGGAAGAGGAGGGGACGAGGGGGCCATAGGCGGGGCGCAGTTTGATGCTGTTTTCCGGTACGCCCCCCCCCCCCCCCCCGTTACCTCGATCCCGAAGAGAGAGTGTGTGTGAGAGAGAGAGAGAGAGATACAGAGGGAGAGAGAGAGAGAGAGGGAAAGGCGGGGGCGGGGGAAGCAGAGCAGAGGCAGAAAAGCAGAAAAGGAGCGGGGTGACAAGCACACAAGGGTTCCCGTCGGGCCTCCGTCATTGGCAGGGGGGAGGTGTCCGGGCGAAAAGGAATCGCAAACAGCCACACCGTCGCCGCCGTCCTCGGCACAGCGGCGGCAGCGCACTGTGACATTTTAGGGGGCGGTATCGCATCAGAATCGTGGTGGCGGGAGACAACTCGTCCCGCTGCGGCTCGTCATTCGTCATGAAGGCCATCTCTCTCTCTCACTCTCTCTCTCGCTCTCTCTCGCTCCCTCTCCGCTCACCCGGACGTTCCATTTAGGCCGCTGTGACCAAACAAAGCCCGGCAGCACCAGCACCAGCGCCCCCTTTGCATACGCCCGAGGTACGCCCTGTTCTCCTCCCGGTGGGGTGGGTGTGGCAGGGGGCTCTAATTTCAATACGAAACGTCAGATTGCTGGTGATTAGGAGAGGCTGGCCGCCCGGCCTGGTGCCCTCGAGAGCGGCCGGAATAAAAGCCAACCCTCCCTCCCTCGTCCCAGGCCCTCCCCTCCCCTCCTCTCCCCTGCCCTTCCGCGTTCCTGACAAAGCTATACGGCCCTTATGCAGCAAGCGACGGTTCGAAAGGGCGGCGGATCCGTTACCGCCATCCGTACCCAACCAGGGTCCCGCGCCCAACAGCAGCAGCACTGCCCCTTATTATAGTCGGCTGTCGGCGTGAAACCCCTTGCCGGCAGAGGGCGCTGTATCGGCGGCGGGAAAACCTTTCAGATTTCAAACGACGCGCGCGGCGCTTACTTCGTGCCGCCGCCGCCCCAGCGCGCTGTCGCCGTCGCGCGCGCGGTAAGGCAGCGTAAGCAACGTAAGCAGTGTGCCGGGGGCCCCCGCCGGCCCCGCCCGGCCCCGCGCCGCTCGTCTTTGTTCCTCTTTGTGTGTCCCCCGGGGGGACCCCCCGCGGACCCCCCGGGGCGCGGCGCTGCCTTGAGCCCTGCTAGGACCCCGTCAGGGCCCCGCCGGGTATGTGCGCGCCGCGTGCCGCGGGGCCGCCAGATTGGCAGAGCGAGGTAGGGAAATAACTGGAGAGGTTTAGCAAGGCGGTGTCAGAGGGCGCGGCCCGGGGACGGCAGTACAGGGCGGGGGGAGTTTCATTTTATTCACATTCCTCCGAGGACTGGCCCCCCTGCGGCGGGGCAAGGGAGGGGGAGGTCGGAGGAGGGGCCGAATTATTTTTGTGTAAGGACCGCGGTGGAGGGCGCGCTCGGCAGCTTCACTTCTTAAAAACAAAACAAAAAACAACAAAAAAAGATAGGAGCGGGGTGGGGGGGGGGCATATTGTAATATCGATGTACAGTGAGGCGCGGCGGGCGCGCGGGCCCAGGCGCCGCCGTCGTTATCTGATTGAATAATTCATCAGGCCTAATCGGCGGCGGGGCAGCGGCGCGCGGCGCGGCGCCACTAGCACTGCAAACCGACCGGACGGAGCGCGGCCGCGTGTCTGTCTCCGTCTCTCACCCGCACCTGAGGAGTCTCTCTCTCTCTCACTGCCACTCTGTGAGACGGAATGCACCCTCCGGCGAGAGCGACAGAGACAGCAGGCGTACCCCCGCGGCCGGCTATACCAACAGGATCGGTAGGGGTTTTATTTTGCCGGGACGACCCGAATCACGAAGTAAGGGGGGGGGGGGCGGTACTTTTAAAAACAGAGAGAAAAAAATGGAACCGCCCTTAAAAACAGATCAGTTTTATTTGATGAGGGCCGTCTGACATTTTGGCCGCGGGGGGGGGGGGGGGGGGAGAGAGAGAGAGAGAGAGAGACAGAGAGAGGGAGGGGGGTGCAGAGGTCACCGGGCCGGAAGAATTAAAGTCATGAGGCGAGAGCGCAGTGCGGCGGTGGCGGCGGTGGCGGCGGTCCGCCCGGGGGAGCGCGCAGTCGGCCGGAACGCGGCTCTGAGCAAACGGCCTCCCCGGGATCCCAAGTTCCCGGGGCCGCGGCACGGGCCTCACGCCGCCGCTCAGGGGGGCACGAGTTACGGACCTGAGATGTGCGAAAGTTTCGGTCCCCCCTTCTCGCTGGCGCTCATCCAAAAGCGCGGACTCATCGATTATCCTTCCGCGGGTGGGTCGGCCGGCGGGGAGGAGGCCGCCGGCGGGGGCCGCGGAGAGGAGGCCCCCGGCACTGCGGCCGCTCGCGTGACCGCGCCCCGCTCGTCTCCGCTGCACCGCGGCTGCTGCTGCTGCTGCTGCTGCGGGCCGCGCGATCCTTATTCTCTCCTCCGAGTCCCTCCTCCTCCCCGTGGTGGTGGCGGTGGTGGTGGTGGTTGTGGTGGTGCGCCTCGTTGCGGGCGGAGAGACTGCAAGAGGCCACGGCCGCGCTCCTTCAATTTGTCGAATCGGTCCTGAGCAGCGCGTGTGTGCCCGGTGGGGGCGGCGGCGGCGGCGGCGGCGGCGGCGGCGGCGGCGGCGCACACAGCGGGGCAGTGTTTCTTTTTGTGCCGCGGGCGGCGGCGGCCGCGGGGGCGCCCCAAGATGAAGGCGGCAGATTGAGCCCAGCTCCCCTCCCCTCCCGCTCGCATTGGATAGACTTTATCTCCCGCCGGCGTCCTGTCTCCATCAGGACCGGTCCCTGCCGGTCCCCGGCCGCGGCCCGGCGGCCCCTGGGACTCCGGAGGGGGGCTGATGGGAGCCGGAACCGGATATCGCCCACACATACACACACGACGCGGCGCCTCTAATGCCCTCCCCCACCTGTGGCGCCAGCCGGAGAGGGAGAGGGGTGGGGGGGGGGGCAGAGCAGAGAGAGACAGAGAGACAGAGAGAGATAGCAGACAGACGCAGCCTGACAGCGACGATCCGGGTCGAAAAGTTGGGACGCACGGCTCTGGAGCCAGCAGCAAACCATGCGGCGGGGCCGGCCGGTTCTCTGGAAAGAGACTTAGAGAGGCAATCCAGTTAGCGGGGGGGGGGGGGGGGGGGGGGGCTGGAACAGCTGGAAGTGCCCCCACCGCCACCACGTCCTGTTGTTGTGCGGTGCGGTCTCCATTAAAAGCTTGGCAGTACTCACTCTAATCAGTCAGCCCGGTGTCTGTCTCCCTCCCGCGGGGGAAAGTAAGTACGAGCGGGAGGGAGACAGAGAGAGAGAGAGAGGAGGGGGGCAGGAAAACTTTTCGTCCTGCGCGGTAAAAGAGGCCGAGTGAAAGAAGAGGACCGCCTAGGGGCTGAGAGAGGGTGAGAGAGGGAGAGAGTGAGAGAGAGAGAGATGGAGAGAGGGAGATGGGCGACACGGGACGGGAGACAAAAAGTGTTGGGGCGCGATGATTTAACGTTCTGCGGTAAAGATACGGCAGCCTCCAGCGAACTGTCGGAAAGGGAAAGACAAGTTTAAAAAAAAAAACAACACCTGGATTTTTTTTTATTTTCCACCCCAAATTTGCCTTTCTATCCCTCTCGCTGCGTAATTTATCATTTCCCCTCGTTTATGTTTATTTTTTTTTGTCACTGGATGAAATTAAAATCTGAAACCGAGAGAAAAAGGAAAGAAGGAAAACAGCGTGGGGGGGGGGGGGGGAATGAGAGGAAAGGTGCGCCGCCGCTATCTCTCATACGTGCCGTGCCGTGACGGGTGGGGCAGCGGCAGCGGCAGATTGTTATGGAAGTTGGCCGAATCTCCTGCCTGGCGTACCCCGCGGCCCCCGAGGCACCCCGGGGCCCCCGCAGCCCCCGCAGCCCCGTAACGTGCTCGGTGCGGACGGCAGGAGAGTACACAACGGGTAATTAGCTCGTACCTGGAAACCGCCGCCGCCGCCGCTCCGCGCTCGCGGGCGCCCGGAAGGGTACTACACTTGTCAGAGCAAACATACACGAACACGACTTGTGTGCGTGTGTGTTTCTTTTTATTGTGCGCTCGCGCCGTGCAGAGGGTGAGAGCGAGATAGAGAGAGAGAGAGAGAGAGAGAGAGAGAGAGAGAGAGAGAGAGAGGGAGACCTTTTGTCGGCAGGGCGGAGAAAGTGCACGCGCCTGGCAAAGTATTCGAGCCCGTGCGGAGAGGGCGTAGTGCAGGAGAAAAAGGACGGGAGAGGCCGACTTTTGTTTGACGACCGGTCGGAGGGCAACGGCCTGGCCTGCGCTGGCTGCTGCTGGCTGGCCGACGGACTGCTGACGGGTCGGTACCGCGGCCGCGGTACCTCGACCTCCACGTCCGCGCCGAGTCCTTGGCACACGCACACACACACGCACACACACACACACGCACACACACACACACACACACGCACACACACACACGCACACGCACGGTCACGACGCACGCGCACGCACCGGGGGCCTTAATGAGTGGCTCAAAACAAAGGGGGGGAGAGGGCGTGGAAGGGGAGTTTTATGACGGCGGGTTGCCGTCCACCCATGCAAATAGAGAGAGAGACAGAGCGGGAGGGAGAGGAAGGGTGGAGAGAGAAAGAAAAATAGAAAGGAGCATGGTCCGCCCGACGTCGCGGTGTGCTGCTGGAGAGAGAGAGAGAGAGAGAGAGAGAGAGAGAGAGAGAGAGAGAGAGAGCAGGGCAACGTACCCGAAATGTTGCTGCCCAGACACGATGACCCTGACCCCTGCTGCGGCCGCAGGGCCCTCTGCCTCGCAGACAGCCGCCTGCAGGGTGGGCCAGCCCGCCGCGCCGCGGCGCCCGGCGGGACTGCCTATCCGTCTGCCGGCGGGCGCTCCGTCTCTCTCTCGCTCTCTCTCTCTCTCTCTCTCTCTCTCTCTCTGTCTCTGTCTCTCTCCGCGCCTGAAACTCCGCCCGAAACCGGCGGCGCCAACTTCCGCGCGGCGTCGGGAGCGCAGAGTACGGCTGGCGGGTCGCGCGGCTCCGCTTCGACGCGGACGTGTCCGTCTCCGGGAGGACGCCGCCGATGACACGGCCGCGGCCTGACGGGCGCCAGGCCCGGTTACCCAACCTCACCAGGGTCACGTTAATGAGATTTAATTTTTTTTCCCCCTCCAGAATTTCGCTGCGGTTTTCGTGGTTTGGATGCGAGAGGAGAGTGGAGCGGGGCGGGGAGCGCCGTGGAAGGTAGGCAGCCAGCAGGCAGCGGTGCGCGGCGGCACGGCCTACGGCCCGGACCGCAGGCGGCAGGCGCTCCAAGTCGCGCCAAGATCGAGGACGGCTCTCCAGCGGCCGCTCTTCCCGCGGCTGTCCCCTCCCCCCCCCCCCCCCCCCCCCCCCCCTCCGCTTCCTCCTCCCCCTCCCCCTCCCTCCCTCACGTCGCCCCCCTTCCCCTTCCGTTCCATTTCCGACGCACAGCAGCGCCCCCGCGCGATAGGCCCGGCAGTCGCTGGGCGTCGTGTTTTGTATTGATGTCAATCGTACGACACGAATCTCGTCTTACAGACCCCCCCCCCCCCCTGTACCTCCTCCGCCGCCGCCGCCCTCTACGAATGACTTTCTCCTCTTTTCGGCCCGCGCGTCGGGTGATGAAATATAAAGCGTGAACAGCATCACGATGTACACGCCGCCCCCGCCTCCCCGCGGAGGTAAACAGAGCCCTCCGCCCTCGCCCCGCGGCCCTCACCGTACCCCCCCCCCCCCCCCCCCGGCAAGAGCAGCTCGTTGACGCACGAATGGAAAACCCGGTCGATGGTTTTATTTCGCCGGCGCGCGCGGGTCACTTTCGCCGTCCGGGGTGTGACCGGAGGCCGCGGGGCGTGCCGGCGCCGGACACACAGGGACCCCCCCCCCCCCCCCCGGAACCTGACCGGCGCCTCTAATGAAATTCCTCCGGGGATAAGTTTTGGAAAGAAGTGCCGATGGACCCCCCGCCGACATTGTCCCTCCCTCCCTCACCGCCCCCCCCTGCGGGATCGCGGTGCGTGCCAAGTGGGGTGAGCGCTGTGGATCTGGGCCAGGATGACGACGGAGAGGTGTGGGGGAGGGGGGGGGGGGAGGGGGGGAGTTATTATTGATGAAAGCCAGGTGCCGCGTGACCGATAGTATTACTGCAGGGAGAAAAATTACAACAAGAAAAAAATGGAAAAAATTAATTCTACTTCCACCGCATATCCGGGGTCATAGCAAGGGGGTTTGACCCACGGATAATTTTTCTTTTGTATTTTTAAAATTTGCATTTACTTGTTTTGTCAAAAAAATATCGTGCTTTAGATTTTTTTTATTTTTTTTTTTTGAAAAATGGATGTTTGCTGTGACGACAGGCTGCAAGCTCGCGGCCGCCGCCGCTGACCGCCGCGGGGGTGGCCGCGGGCCGCGGGCCGCGAGGTGGCCGTGGCGGCGTGACGCCGGCTGGTCATTACCGCCGCGTTGAATTAATCACAGCAGCCCGCCCGCGGCCGGCCATGGAACGACACACGCACCCGCCGGAACCCCCGCGGACCCCCCGCGGACCCCCCGCGAACCCCCCGCGGACCCCCCGCGGTCGATGCCACGTCGTCGTCGGTGTCCGCGTATAGGTCCACGTAAGCGCTCACACACGGGCCCCCGCTGCACGGCCTCGCCAAGCATGCGTCGCTGTCTCTGCATCGACCTCGCACATACACACACTCACACACACACACACTTACACACACGAACCAGCCGGCCGCTCTGCGAATAACAAGGATCGCAGCCTGTGTATGTCAAAAAAAAAAATTGGAAAATTTTTACACTGAAAAAAAATAAAATTCAACATTTTCTCCGCTCTGGGGCGGGCGAATAATATGTCGCGTACTTGACACTCCTATTACAACGTTCGCAGAAAAAAAAATTGGCGATGGACCCGGCGATTTTGGTCCGGGGGGGATGAGTGCTCAGTGCGCGCCCACTTCCCCGCGGCAGCCGCAGCGGCAGTCCGTCACCGCGGGGGGTCGCGACAGCCTCATTTCACGCGTCAGCGCCGAAAGAAATTGCATAGTAATCCGTGCCGAGGCTCGGCGGCGACAATAACTACATTCGTGCCGCCAACGGCTGTAAAAAGCGGCGGGGCCGGAATGGGGGCGGGGCTCGGGGGACGGGGGGGGGGGGGGAGCCTCACGCGACTCCAGAAGTGAAAGTGAAAGTGAGGGGGGGGGGGGGAGATGCGGGGACGCGGCGACAGGCACCACCGGCGGAGCGCTGCAGCTTATTCCAAAACAATTCGCTCCTCGGCCATACCAACGGCACTCGCAAAACGCCCCTCAAACGTTACGATCACTGACCTGTCTGCTCTCTCTCTCGCTCTCTCGCTCCCTCCCTGCATCCCCCCCCCCCCCATCTCTCTTTCTTTTCCACTTCCCGATGTATACGGTCCGCCCCGCACCATTAGGTGGCATCTCGAGTGTGTATACAACGTGATATACAGCGAACACGTGGTTTTTTTTTGGCCCGAGCGTTGGCTCAATAAGAGAGCAGAAGAAGAAGAAGAAGAAGAAGAAGAAGAAGAAGAAGGACGCCGCCGCTCTGTCTCGCTCTGTTTGTTGGGGCTGCGGTGCGTGTGCCCTCATTAAACAACTTTTTTTTGTGTGTGGGTCGGGGTAAGAATTTTGAAAACCAAAAGAAACAAATATCTGAGGCTCAGTTCAAATAAACCAGGTCCTTCACAAAATAATAAAATTCCAAAAGTAATAGTTTTTGCTTTTATTTCTCTATATTCATGAATGTGCCCTGCGCGGGCTGCGTGGATAAACTTTCAGGTGCGCGCATACGATACGGGCCTCGTTACCATGAATGTTAATAACTGGCGAAAACTGCGCGCGTCTTCTCTCTCTCTCTCTCTCTCTCTCTCTCTCTCTCTCTCTCTCTCTCTCCAGCTCTCGCGATATGCTGATTTACAGTTCCAATTACAGGGTCGTACACTAGTTAATTTTTTTCCAGTTTTCTCCCGTGTGTTTTTTTTTTTTGCTATCCGTCTCTTGGAGGGTGGATGACGTAGTTCGGGTCTACATGGGGCTCTGCATAGCCTAGCGTGTCTGGCCGCCGCCGCTGCCGCCGCTGCCTTGTCTGCCCGGCCGCCTTGCGGCTTCCACAGAGCCGTTTCTTCCCCCTCAAGACCCTCCTTTATCCGAGCCGGCGCCGCCGGCCGGTGTTCTCTGACCGGGGGCGCGCCCTCACGACTGCAAAACGCGTCGCCCACGTCGGCGTCGACGACGGGGACACAACCCCACCCGGGAGCGGCGCTGCGCTGCATGCGGCGGCCTGCCCGCGTGGTGTTCTTGCGGTTCAAGTTTTATGTCCACACACACACACGTGTGCATTGGCGTGGCCGGGGGTCGTGTGTTTGTGTGTGTGTGTGTGTGTGTGTGTGCGCACTCCCACGCCAGCCAGACCAACGTAGTTATATATCAGATCGCTTCGGATCGCCCTTGTTTATTGACAGTGACAGGGGAGGGGGCCCCGCGGCGCGGCGTGGCGTGGCGTGGCCGTCAGGCAGCCCGCGGCAGCGCCGCCCCCGCTTCGCGTCGGCGGCGCTCGATGGCTGGAGAAGGTACGGCTATGGAGAGCCGGCGGACTCCAGCGCTTCCAGCAGACGGAAGCCACCCCGAACAAGTCGCGGCGCTTACGGACTGCCACACACAACCCCCCGGCGCGGAGCGGGGCCGGACCGGAAAGGAAGTTTTCAATTCTACCATCCTGAAA
Organism: Megalurothrips usitatus; assembly: GCA_026979955.1. Lineage (NCBI taxonomy): Eukaryota > Metazoa > Arthropoda > Insecta > Thysanoptera > Thripidae > Megalurothrips > Megalurothrips usitatus. The sequence continues at coordinate 5,138,832 of CM049596.1, forward strand.
TCTGCCGCACAACATGTGTGAGGGGGTTGTGGTGATGTTGGTAATACTTTTGGGAATTTTTTTTCTTCGGCTTTTTATAAATTTTTGTTGGGGGGAGGGGGTGACAAATGTATTCCTAAAGGGGGAGGGGGTGGGGCAGCACCGACGTTTGTGACAAATAAAGAAAGTGAGGGGCGGCGGCAATCCAAGCGGGGCGCGGCGCGTGCGGCAAAAACGCGGCGCGGCCGGACACAAACAGAGCGGCGATGGCAAACAGCAGCGCGTTGCCGAGGGGGGGGGGGGGGCGGGATATGCTAATGCAGCCATAAATGCCGAAATTAATTTCGTCAAGTCACACAACGACGAGCGGAGCGCCGTACTCCCGCGGATCTCACACACTGAGAGAAGCGTAATAATTAAGCCCGCGGCACGAGGGGGTGTCAGCCGGGCCGTAGACTCTGTGCTGTTCTCTCTAAGCCGCGCATATCGCTAATAAATGCTGTTCCGCAGCGAGAGGCAAGCGACGCGACGCGGTGCGCATTTTATGGCAAGATAATTATCGCATTTCCGTGCCCCCCACCCAATCCGCTGTTTCTCCCCCCCTGCTTGTCGAGAACAAAAAAAAAACAACAACAAAATAAAAATATTATTCATCCCGGATGAGACGCGAGGGGAGGGAAAAAATTATTCTGTCTCCTTTGCTCATCAGCTCAGACTTTAGCGCGCGAGGGCCGTTTTGTTTGGTGGCGGCAGGGAGGGGGGTGGGGGTGCGGAGGGGGGTGGGGGTGCGGAGGGGAAGGGGCAAAAAGCAAGAAGCGCGCCCCCCGAGGGGTATTCGGGATGGAGCTCAACTTGTTGTGTGTCAAGGGTGAGCGCTCGTGACAGTGGGGCACAGCAGGGGTTGCGCCCCGCCCCCACCCCTCCCGCAGCAGCCCCCCTTTCCCCGCCCCCACCCCTCCCGCAGCAGCCCCCCTTTCCCCTCCCCCACCCCCTCCCGCAGCGCCCTCTGATCGAACGTCATCATCATTTCATATCGCCTCCCCCGATGCCACTAAACCACTTACGGACGGGGTGGGCGCAATACAATTCCTTTCTGCCCCGCTTTCCCCGCGGCCGTCTGCCGGTGTACTGTGTACTTTATTTCGGACGGCCGCTGGTCTGGCCGGGACCGGGACCTCGGCTCGGCTCGGGACACTTGTAAAAATGTCATGTGACACGGTTAATATTGACGACGAACGTGTGTCACCTCTAAGTATTTCGCACGGGAAAATGATTTTCTGTCATGCCCAGTATGTAATTTGATTTTTGTGACTATTTTCCATCTCAACGTGTGTGCCGAAAAAAAAAACTTAAAATTAAAAAGTATTTTTCTTAAAGTGACGAAAAACATTTTCGCAGTGGACCTCGGCCGCGGGACTAAAACAGTTTTCACATTCATCTGTTTCTGGCACTTTTTGACCGTGAGAGGATCGCGCAGGCGGCTGCGGGAGGTGCGAGTCCTCGGTCCCCTCCCCCTCCGCCCCCTCCGCCCCCTCCGCCCCCTCCGGCCCTCTAGCCCCCGCGGCCCAAACAAGAGGCCCCTCATTTATTCATATTTCTTCACGCTCGCGCTCGAGGCTGTTTGCGGCGCGTCGCCCATGCAAATACAGCAAGGGCGTATGATGGCCTCTTGTGTCCAATCAGAGCGCCGCGCTCGAGCCCCGCCCACCCGCCCCTCCTCCTCCACCCGCCACTGTCTTCTTCCTTATACACTGCTTGTCGCAGTCTTTTCGTAATTTTCGGTAACGGCGTGGTTCCCTCCTCCTCCTCCTCCTCCTGTCTTGGCCGTCTTTTTCGACGCTCCCTCGAGGCCGTGCTCCAGGCGAAGAGAGAGAGAGAGAGAGAGAGAGAGACAGAGACAGAGAGAGACCTCGCTCCATCGCCCTCCCTCTTCTGCTGCTCAAACACTAGTCTCCCTCCCCCTCTCTCTCTCCCTCTTCCGGTCGCCATTTGTTTTTCATTACAAACGTCGGTCCAATAAATACATTAAACACGCGGATCCCGGCCTGATTGAAGAGGGGCGGGGGAAGGAGAGCGCCGTCCGTACCAAACCAGAAGAGTACATTAGCACAGTGTGGCCGTCTTGATCCCCCGGCCAGGGCCAGGCGGGCAGGCGCTGTCGGGCCGGACGGAGCGCCGCTCCCTCGCAGGAGTCGCGAGAGAAGGACTTGCGGAAGCGAGCGGTGACAGTGTCGGGGGGGGGGGGGGGGGGGGGGGGGGGGGGGGCAGGAAGCCGGAGGTCCTAGCGCGGCCGCGCCAGGACCCGCTGCCGGGCCCCACGGAAGCATTGCCTCCATATGGAACGCGCTTACGAAAGAGTAAAGGAGTGCTGGTGGCTGAGCCGCGGTGTGCGTTGTGCTGCCTGCCAGCCCGGCCAGGGGTGCCTGCCGCGGGGCCGCCGCCGGGGCTGCCGGAGCTGGCAGGCGGGATGAGAGCGTGGTGGTCCCGTGCTGCCTTTCTCATACCCCGGCGGGCGGGCGGGCGCTGTTCGTGTGAGCCCGGGACTTATGGCAGTCTCCCGTCCGCCCGCGGCGGCGGCGGCAGCGGCGGCGGCGGGCGGCGGCAGCGGCGGCGGCAGCGGCGGCAGCGGCGGCGGCGGCAGCAGGGAGGGAGAGAGGGTACCCGAGCCCTCCGGCCGTCCTCCTCGCAGACAATGAAACAGTCATGACGGCCAAAGAGTTTCCTCTCTACAAAAAAAAAAATAATAAGAATAAAATTGTACCACTTTAGCAGAATAAGAGGAGTATTTTTTTTTTAAATGCAGAATTTCGATTCACGTGCGTTTTATTTGCCACGCAAGGCACTCGCCGTGCGGGCCACACGGCCGGCCCGCAACCCAACTGGCGCCGCGCCAACCGCGGGAACAATTGATATTACCCCAGTAACCCGCGCGGAGTTGATATTCTTCGTGACCTCCTCTCACCTATGTGTGTGTGTGTGTGTGTGTGTGTGCTGTGAAAGGCGGGGCAACGAGTTGCCAACAACTCGGCTGCCCGCTGCACAATGGGAAGGGGTGTGTGTGGTTTGTCAGAGGCAGCAGCACGGCACAGACGGGTCTCGGGCCGCGGGGTTAGGGGGGGGGGGGGCGTCTTTACCGGTGCGAGCGACTGCCACTAACGCCGATTGGGAAACTAGGAACGGAAGGGGGGGGGGGGGGCGGCGGGGGCTCGGCACGCAGCAAGCACGCAGGAACGCACGCAGCACGCACGCACAAACACCATCAAAGGGACTTATTTCGAGCCCCCACTTTGGAGCGTATGTGAACGTAAATAGTGTATCGCACGGGGTGGGAGGAGAGGGGGAGGGGGTTGCTGAGGTAGGGGCGGCCAAGGAACACTCCCCCCCCCCTCCCCTCCCGCTCCTCTGTTCGCTTTGCTTTGTCTTGCGCCCCGCGCTGCGTCTCCGCTGCCGAGACTCCCCAATCATCCTGACCCGGTGTGGTGCCCGGCTTACACGCGGCGCCGCGAGGTGAACGTCCACGTCGTCATCGCCGGCCTCCAAACTTGTGGCTCCCCCCCCCCCCCCCCCCCCCCACATCCCCCCCCCCCCCGCTGACGTCGGCCCTTGATAAGGAAGACGATGGTGATGACGATGATGAGAAACTCACCTCATTACGGCGTGGGGCGAGCCCGGCCGTAAGGTGGAGGAGGAAACGGGGGTCGAGGCGCGCTGCGGCGCGCTGGCCTTTCCCCCGACGACTCATCACCGCCCCCCTCTCTCTCTCTCTCTCTCTCTCTCTCTCTCTTACTCTTACTCTCTCTCTCTCTCTCTCTCTCTCTCTCTCTCTCTCTCTCTCTCTCTCTCTCTACTCTCTCTCCCTCCTGGCCGACCGTAAAGTACGGGCAGTAGACATTGCCCGCAATGAGGTGTCAGGTGGCCCGCAGATTTCCAAGCACTGCGAGCCCCCCTCCCTCCTCCAACCCTCTCCCCACTCTCTCACACACACACCTACACACATACACACACACACACGCCGCGGCCGTATAAAACAAGGAAACACAGCATGGAAACAGCGATCCCGGACGTTCGTGCTGCACTGCTGCCGTGTGTGTGTGTGTGTGTGTGTGTGTGTGTTGCCCCACATGCCCCCCTCCCCACCCCTCCTCCCTCGGCCGTTACCTGCATGTGCGACTAGTTTTACGATGCCCCTGTGAAAACATGGACAGGCATTTCGTTTGGGTGGTTTGGGTCCGCGGCTGGCCTCTGCTGCGCTGTTTGTTGCAGCGGTTGGCCGCACAACGGGATAACCGCGGCGGCGGCGGTGGCGGCGGGGAATGGAAACGAGAGCCAGGCAGGCAGCGGCTCCCCCCCCCCCCCTCCCTGTGCCGCCCCTGGGCTCGGTGACCGGCCCCGGACAGATGTCGCTCCGCCCCGCGGCCGTCGTCGGGGTCCGTCGGGTTGTATTTGCAGAAGCAGCCTTCATAAACTTTGCATGCGTTTAAGCGCGGGCCGGGGCGACGGGGCGAGGAAAACTGTTGGGCACAAAGCCCCCCCCCCCCCCCCCCGCGCCGCTTGTCCGCAGTGCGTGTGCCGGCTGCCCGGGGGGGCTGCTGGGGGCTGCACAAGGGAATATGATCGTCATGAAAAAGTTTCGCAAGTTCCCATCCACTCGGCAGCGGCGGCTGCGACGGTCCGGCCGGCAAACATTTACATGCTGGCGAGCGGGGTAAGCAGAGAGGCGCGGGGAAGGGCTGCATTTTTCATAGTTGTATACCGCCTTTTAGGGCAAAAAGGGCGGGGAAATATAAAATGAAGAAAAGGCGCAGAAACAAAAAAAAGTGAGGGGAAAAAAAGGACGCAAGCAGTTACACTGGGATGGGGTTATTCGTCAGGCCAAGGAATCGTCGCGGGAACTTTTTTCCCCCCAAGTCCTAATTAACTTAGTTTTAATTGAATAAATATTGGGGCATTCGTTGGGCCGGTTGTGTTGTTTTAATCTTTGTGGCTCGAGCAGCGACGCGCTCTGGATGGCGGCGGCGGCCGATTGCCGCACGAAAGTCTGTTTCTCATATCAGTGTTCCTTTTTGTGACTCTCTCTCTCTCTCTCTCTCTCTCTCTCTCTCTCTTTCTCTCTGATCCCGCGGCCGAGACGAGCCTCGGGCTCTCCTCTAACTCTGCACATCCAATAAGGTACAAAAAAAAATAATAATAAAATAAATGTACAAAGTTTTGCCCGTCAATGCGTGCTGCATGCCAAGGCGGCGGGGCGAAACGCAGAGAGGCAGACCGCAGCAGCGGGGCGCTACAAAGGGAAGCAGTCGGGGGCCGCACCGGCACCGGCTGCAGCACGGCGAACACCGGGCTGCCCTGCCCGGGCCAGGCTGGGCCCGCCTGCCGGCGCACAGCATCGGCTAGCCCGGCCCGTCCTGCAGCGCCAAGAACGTCCTCCCGCCGCAGGGGGTTCCTGGCTCATAATATTTTTGCGCGCCGTCCTCGTCCCGGCTGCATTGCGCGCGGGGGCCGTCGTGCCGGCAGGGCGGCGGGTCGGCGTCGGCCACCCCCTGCGCCCCCGCGGGCAGCGCGCGTCGCCGACGTGCAAAACAACCGAGTCCACCCCCCGCGCCGACAAAATATGCCGCTGTTATTTCTGCGTCCGGTTTGTCCGCGTTGGCGTCCTCTCTGGGTGGCCGCGGGGGCCGGTGGCGGCGCGCCGCGTCCCCCGGCCGCCCCCGGAGACCCGGCCGCGAGGCCGAGGCCGGACGCGGGCCCCCAAACATTTGCACAAACTTGGGGGCGCCCCCTGCCGCCGCCTTATCGGACTACGGAGTAATTCGTTTGTGTGACAAGCAGCCTCAAGAAGCGCCGGCGGGGGCGGCGACGGCAGCGGCGGCGGCCCGGGGTGGGGAGGTAGACTCGCACCAGGACGGCGACGACGAGGAGGACGAGGAGGAGGAGGGCCCGCGGGCTGCCCCCCCCCCCCCCCCCCCCCCACGCGCGTACTCACCGCTGCAAACACAGACGGCGCGCACACACAGTGCCGGTACCCACCCTGCATTACTATTCATCCCGATAATGCGGGCCGCGGTGGGGCGGGATTAATAAGGTCCGGCCGGACGGACGCGGCAGGACACGCGGCAGGACACGCGGCGCGCAGACGCCGTCCGAACGCGGCGACCGCTGCGTGGCAGTCGGGGAGGGACGGCGACCGCTGCACAACCCTGCGTGCTGTGTGTGTGTGTGTGTGCGTGTGTGTGGGTGTGTGGCCTCGGGGCGGCGCTGCGGCAGCCACGATACGCATCATGACCGTCCAAACGCTCTCATCCGTTTCCTGTGCCGGCGCCTGAATATTGCGACGCCGCGTTTCCTGGCCGTATAACTGTGCCAGTTATCGCCGCGTCCGCCCCCCCCCCCCCACCCACCACCGCCGTCTAGGGGGGCGCCGCGCTGTCTGCGGGGTCCCGACCGTCGTCTTGGTCCCGGGGCAGTGAGAGTGCCCCCCCCCCCTCCCGCCCCCTGCCGTCGTCCCGCTCTGGAGAGGCAGGAGGGGGGGGGAGGGGGGGAGGGGGCTGTCTCACGTTTATTTATTGGACGATGCGAGCAGCCAGGAACGGCGCCGAGTCCGACTTTGATCTCCCGCGCCCAACTATTATTGAATGGGTCGTGGCTGGCAGAAGGGATGGGGAGAGGGGAGGGGGGAGGGGAGGGGGGAGAGGGTGGGGCAGAGGGTGGGGCAGAGGGTGGGGGAGGCACGCGGGGTCTCGGGGACACACTGAATCACAGCCATCATATTGACGATGGCAGGAATACCGAACCGAACCTCGCGGCGGGGGGCGCGGGAGAACGCTGCACTGTTCCGAAGAGGGCGTTTCTGCTCCTGCACGCGGAGAGAGAAAGAGAGAGAGAGGGAGAGAGGGAGAGACCGTGACGAAGGGTCATTCCATGGACGGCACTCGAAAATAAAAACTAAATTTTATTTTTTATCAAAACCGACCAGGTTTACCGGTGCGGGTTTCTCTGGACTCGAAGCTCACTGCTTCGAGGCAGTTTGCGAACAGACATGCATTTTAGCGGGCGGAATTATTTGTCCCCATCAATTTCTCCACATCCCTCCGTACGTCTATGATTCATAGGGCTTTTCCAAACCAAATTCCGACGCGCCCGGCCGCAAGCGGTATTGAATCAGCGTGTTAAATCATTTGCGCGGCCGCGGTTGCGGCGGCGGCGGCGGCCCGGATCGCTGGGAGCACCGCCGGACCGGAACCGGAAGCGGACCGGGCCGGACGTCGGCCGCGGCGCATCCCTGCGCGGCCAGGACCTTTTGGAGCTGTCGCCACGCTTCCTACCAAATAAATAAAATGATAGAAAGGGCGAGAGAGAGCGGTAGAAAAGAACCGGTCGAAAACCCCTGGCATTATTTAGTATACTCTTTGTTTCTGTAGCTGAATGGGGGGGGGGGGGGTAGAGAAATCAACTACCAGAAAGTGAGAGCGAGAGAGAGAGAGAGAGAGAGAGAGAGAGGGGGGGTGCAAAAAGTTGTGTCCTGCAACAGACTGCGGCAGGCGCGGCAGGCGCGGCCCGTCTGCTCCCGGCCGTTTGTCGCCAGTCAGCTGTGCTGTCAGCTCGCGTGCTGATCTCTCTGCGGGGGGTGGGAAAAGAAGTTTGCGGTTGGGAGCCGGCGGCGCCGGTGACGGAGACGCATTGCCTGCTTAGGAGCGAGAGAGAGAGAGGCGTGCAACTGCGCGGGGGTGGGATTGAGAAAGACGGAGAGAGAGAGAGGCGGCGTGCACTTGCCGTGCGGTCGCTATATCACTATCGGGGGGTGGCGGTGCGCAGAGTGCACGCGCTGCGGGGGGTCTCTGTCGCCTGTCTCTGTCGCACCCGCGGCCTGCCTCACAGAGCGAGAGAGACAGGCTGACAGTGGTGGGTGTTTCGGTGGCGCTCCGTGCAAGGGCTGCGCTCTGTGCCGCCCAGCAGCAGGAGGCCAGCAGGCACGGCACAGGCATAATCGAGTTCGACCTTCGCTTTAGACTGAGGCCTAACCGGCTTACAGCTAGTGGCCCGGTACAAACAGCGGCGGGGGCGGCCCGCCGTAGAGAGACGGAGTCTCTCTAGACCTGGGCCTCTCCGTGACGGTCTCTAATCGGCGTCGTCGGCGAGGAGGAGGGGGGGGGGGGCGGTGGGGCCGCTGCCACTTCACATGGTTCTCATCGAGCTGCAGCGACACGGCGGCGACGAGAGGGAAAGAAAAGTCGATGCCGGGAGTGTGTCGTCGCGACGCAGCCGAGGCCGCCGAGGGCGCCGGGGCCGCGTGCGTCCAATATTCAGTGCTATCACGCCGCGGCGGCTATGCAGGGGCGCAGGCCGTGGCCGAGTGGGTTAGCGGGTGACGCCAGCGACCGAAAGGTCCGTGATTCAAAACCCGCCCTTTCGGTTCGCGTGGTCCAGCGGAATCCTCTAATAATAAAACTCCAGAGATGAAGTTTCGGTGGGCTTGCGCCAGGAGGCGCGGCAACCCGAGCCGGCCAGCCGCTGCCCCGCGCCGCGCCTCACCTCACGGACCGCACTCCATTTCTCCTGGTTTGGCGTCGGCGGCGGCCCGGCTCTCCATCAGGGCGGGCGGACCGCTAAGTAATGGCGTGGAGGCCGCCGCCGAAGCCAGACCCAGAGGGGAGGCCGCGGCGCGCCGGGAGGCCGCCGTCGAGGGCTTGACCGCGGTGCGGGCCACGACCCCGGCCTCAACGGCCTCCCCGGCGATATGCGACCCTCGTCAGATAGCCGCCCCGCAGCCGCCGGTTTTACCAGCAGTACATCGCGGCCGGCGTTGCGCCCCGTCGGCCACCACTAATTCCGCCCCCGCCCCCCAGTCTCTCTCTCTCTCTCTCTCTCTCTCTCTCTCTCTCTCTCTCTCTCTCTCTCTCTCTCTCTCTCTCTCTCTGTGTCGCTCGGTCAGCCATTAATCTTCTTTGACACGCACTGCCGCAGGGTGTAGAGAGAGGAGGGGGGGGGGGGGTAATGGAACGCTATTGGCCTGCTGCTGGACACTCGCATCCCGCGCACGGCTGGAAGTGCTGCAGTCGCTGCTGGACAGCACCGGTGAGGGGGCCGCCGTCTTGGGGGCGCCGCGGACACTCGGACGCGGTCACCACACCGGTCCATTGTCCACGGGGATCAGTCTCGCCTCTCTCTCTCTCTCTCTCTCTCTCTCTCTCTCTCTCTCACACTCTCCACTCCGACCCCTCCGCGTCTCGGCCGGAGCTCCTGAAGGCCCCGGCAGCCTCGGCTCCAGGCGGGCCTCTAATCCCACTCCAGCGGCGGCGCAGCCGGACAAACCTCTACGCCTCCCTCGCTCCAGCCTTGGCTCCAGCCCCGGTCCGGCTGGAGTCCGCCGCCGCCGGGCACCCCATCGGCAGGGGGGGGGGGGGCTGTCCGTCTTTTATACTTGCGAGGGGAGGTCGGGCTGCATCGTCCACGCCGTCGGGTGCGAGAGAGACAGAGATAGTGAGAGAGAGAGAGGAGGGAGGGTTTGGGTGTACAGATAGAGAGAGAGAGGGACAGACAGAGAGTGAAGAGGGGTTGGCCCCGGATCAAAAACACGACGCGGGGACGAACGGATAGGAGAGCGGGCTCAGATGGACGGATGGTCGGGCCGACTCTGTGTGTGTGAGAGCGTGTCAGTCGCATTCTTACCCTGCCACTGACACCCCAGGTGTTTGTCTGCCTTCCGGCCTGCGCGCGCGCGGGAACGGCGAAATAGAGGACGTACTGTGAAATACATGTAATCATTCTTTGACAAATCAAATCTTTTTTTTTTTCGCCGACGTTTAAAATAAAACAAAGTCATCTCGGGTAAACAAAATAAAATCGACAAAATGTTTGGTGTTAGATTGTACACAGTCACTGGTGTGGTATAAACTGCGGTGCGGACTGCGGTGCATGTGTCTGTTCTGCCACCAGCTCTGCCCCCCACCCCTCCCGGCATTCCCCTGCTTTCGATAAGAACTGTCAGATAGTGACGCCCTGCGGCGTTTGCACACACACACACACACACACGCACGCACACACACACACACACACAGTTTACCCGTGAAAATGTTTGGCTCTCCGTCCCCCTGCAGGGTGGGCCTGGACCGCGGCCAGAAGGGCGTGCGGGGGTCAGCAGATGAAACTGATGGATAGAGGGCCCGACCCTTCTTTCAGCGAACGTATCGTGCTGTACACAACCAAAAAGAAAGACGAACCGGCAGCGGCGGCGGCGGCAGTAGCATAGTATAGCGACCTCGACACCGCCGAGATAAAAAAAAAGACTCGGTTTATTTTCTTTTTAAAGTCTTTGGCGCGGCCCGTTCTGTCGAGGTGGTGGCGAGGAGCTTGCGCTTTCCCATGGAGATCAGTGTAGGGCGCGGGGGCTGCGGGGGGGCCGCGGGCTCTCTTTTTTAAAGTCTTTGGCGCGGCCCGTTCTGTCGAGGTGGTGGCGAGGAGCTTGCGCTTTCCCATGGAGATCAGTGTAGGGCGCGGGGGCTGCGGGGGGGCCGCGGGCTCTCACGGTAATAAACAAGACCCCCCGCAGCGCCCCGGTACCTCGGGGGAGCTGCGCTGCGCCGACATCAAAGAGTAGCGGCAGCCCGCTGTCGACACTGATGCAATCAATCGATGTTGTTTGGCGGGCCGGGATTGGGCTCCCGAGAGGCGGAGGAGAAAAGAGGCGCGGGAGACGACGGCGTCAGAGCGGCGGGAGGAGAGGCGGGTGCTGCTTATCATAATGGGGGGCGCGGCTCCGGGGGCCGGGGGCGGGGGCGGGGAGGAGCCACGCGCCGCGTAACCAGCACGTCATGCACCGCTATCGGCCGTGTGTGTGTGAGTGGCGCTTCGCGGCGCGTGCCGCGGTCGCGTGCCCGCCGACCCCCCGCGAGGGACCCCCCTGGGACTGCCCCCCGGCGGGCCGCGCGCCGCGCACGCGACGGCCTGAGGGGCGCTCCGCCGTGAGGACGTCACGGGGCACGTCACGGGCACGTCACGCGCGCTCGCTCTCCGCGGCAAGCGCCGCAGTACATCCGGTGTGTGCGAGAGAGCGCGCACCACTATCGCAGCCAGCGAGGCCGGGCGCCGACGGCCAGGTCCTTGCGGGCGGCGGGGCTCGGCCTCCCCCTCCCCGCCGGCGGCGGCGGTCTGTCCGTTTGCCCAGGGCGGCGACGGCACACACTGCGCACCGCGAGCGGACAAATGGCATCAGTGATGAACACGGCGATGGGCACCCCGGCAGGCCCGGCAGGCCGCCCACCGCAGGCCTTGTAAAGGGGAGCGCCGCCGGGGGCATCCGGGCCGGACACAAATAAAGGTGAGCCGACCCCACCGGCCTGGAAGAGACGCGGGCCTCACTGGAGCTGGAGGGGCGGCAGCCTGGAGCGGCCGCCTGGAGAGGCGGAGGCGCCCGCCGACGGGCCTCGTGGTGGACGCGGTCCTGGACAAACACGACCTCCATCATCATCCCCCTGCATGCGAGGGAGAGAGCGAGATAGAGAGAGAGAGAGGGAGAGAGAGAGGGAGAGAGAGAGAGAGAGAGAGAGGTCAGCGACTCGAGCGAGCGCGAGGGCGGCAGCGTGGGAGTGGCTACAGAGTACAAGAGAGAGGGAGAGAGGGAGAGGGGGAGAGGGAGAGGGAGCGAGAGAGCGGCCGCGTGTGAGAGTGGCGGTGCCGCCCTCGCGCATGGGTGGGTGCGGAGGTGACGCAAGGCGAGTCGACAGCGCTCGCGGCGGCGCCACGACGCAGGGGGGCCATGGGGGCCCGGGGACCCCCCGCGGGGCCGCCCGCGCCGTGATAACGAGGGATACGTCTTCGCCATTAGCGCCGTTACGGCGACACGGGCCACTTGTTCTCGTTAGGGCTGGTGTGCGGCGGGTACGGCGGGTACGTGTCCTGGCCGGCGGCGGTGCGTGTGTCGCCCCCCCCCCCCCCCCCCCCCAGCCTGCCCCGCAAGGTGCTTACAATGCTGCTCAAGTTTCGACAACGAATCAACGACCCCCAACTACTTTGCAAAGTGTTGTCTGCGGCGGCGGCGGCGGCGGCGGCAGCGGCCGAGGTGAAGGCAGCGCGCCTCGCCGCCGCCGGGAGCGCCGCGGCGCCGCGTTGTCTCGCGGCCTCACTCGCGAACACGTTAATTGGTTTTGGCGGTGTCCCGCACTCTGGAAACTCGGCCCGCACAACGCCCTGCCCTGACAGGGTCGGACGGCGCTGCTCTCTTCGTCTAGCGGCGGGGCGGCCTGCACTGCTCTGTCTGTACTGTACGGCCGAGCCGGGCGCGGTATTTGAACCCGCGCGGCCTGTGGCCTGCTGCTGGTGTGCGGCCGGGGTGCAATGCATTCGGCTGCCCTCTCTCGCACTCATCCTCTCTCTCTCTCACTACCCCTCTCTTTCCCTCCCTCTCTCTCTCTCTCTCTCTCTCTCTTTCCCTTTCGGCTCGGACGCAATTAAGCTGATGGGGGTCCGAGGATAAACAGAAGTCGACACTTAGGACGGCTGCGGGGCGGCTGCGGGGACAGCGCCGGCAGCGTCACAGCCCCCGCCTGCCCGCAGCGGTCGTCGGTCGTGGTCGCGGAGATGAGATTTTTTTTTATTTCGCTCCGACCCACTCTCCGGCGCTCTGCATCTGAAAGGAGTCGTCAGTGACGATGGGCGGCGCGGCGCCGGCCGCCGAACCGAAGCGCCGCCGCGGGCCGCTGCCTCGGCGAATAATCGCCAAGTCCTCGGGGACGGAATGTCGCTCTGCTCTCGACTTCTGATAATTGTCCGAAACCCTTTTTCTTCTCACCCCTCCCCCTCCCCTCCTCTATCTCTCTCGCTCCACCGGAAAGAAAGGCACTTGGTTCCACTCCCTGCACCCCCTGCCTCCTTTTCTCCACGCTTGACTCCATCTTCTGCTCTAAAATCGTCACGCAATCCCAGACCCCGCTCTCTCTCTCCCTCCCCCAGCACTCAGTGCGTGCGACAGGACGCTCCCGAAGTGCTCGGCTGCCCCACGCAGGCCCTGCCGTGGTCCCTCTGTGGGGGAGGGAGGGGTTGGGGGCCGCGCATTCAGTCGGTGTGCAGTGAGGACCGCGACCACGGACTCGTGGGGCTTCAGGGCCGGCGCCGCCGTCACGCGCGCCGTCAATCTATTTTCCGTTGGCCGAATTACACCCGACGACGACGACGGCGTCGCTTTGCCCGGCCACACCTCCGCGCTGCCGTCACTCGGGTGGGGATGGCGTCGGCGTCGTCGGCGGCGACCCCCGCGGGCCCCCGTCGGCCGCCCCCTTCCCCCCTCCCGCGCTGCTGACCTCACGGGGCCCCCGTGCGGCGGACGGCGCGCGGGCCAGGAAGGGCGGCGGGTCGTTGTCATACGCGTGTTCGTCCGGGGCATTATTTACGATCCGCGGGGGTCTCCGTCGGGGGGCGTGGCGTGGTGGTGGGGGGAGGGGGGCAGGCCGGGGCCCACGCCGGACCGTGCGGGGCCGATGGCGCTGTCGAGGACACGACCAAACACTCTCACAGAATTTATTTTTTTCGAAAAGACTGGCTAAACTGTGATCATTTTTTCATGGCGCCATGGAGGGCCATAGTGGGCAACACAGCGCCTCTGACAGCGCGCGTCTAGCAGCGTGGACTCGGCTCGGCTTGACCCAGCGCCGCTCGGCCCGGGGCATCACACGGCTTCCTAAAATGACGCCGACTGCCTATACTGCTGTTCCCCCGCGCGCGCCGCCGCGTCCGCCCCCGCGGGGACAGTGCCGTCGTGCGGCGGACCCCCCGCGGGCAGGGGCACCGACCCCCGCCGACCCCCCGCGGACCCCCGCAGACGTCAGAGCGGCCGCGGGCGTTGTCCGCTCCAATGCTCCGCGGGGTTTTTACGTTCAATTTAACACATTATCGAGCAGTCCTGGGCTGTGGGAGGGGGAGAGAGAGAGAGAGAGGGGGGGGGGGGAGCGGGGCACCGGAAGGTACATGAGGGCCGCGCCCGTAATGGTGCACGCGTGCCGCGGGGAGGGGGCCCAGGGCCGGTGGAGGTCTGCCAGGTTGACGAGGCCGTCACGGAGTGTCCCGGGGCCGCGGCGCTGATGGGGCGGCTGTGACAGTAAGGGTCGTCGTCGGCGGCGGTGGCGGCGGTGGCGGCGGTGTGAGGTTGGTCAGGTGCGGGCCGGCGGCGGCGTTGGCCCCCAGGTAACAACGCGGCGCCCTCCCTGCCCCGTCCGGCCCGGGCAGGTGGGAGGTCCTCGGCGGTCCTCCGGGGCCCCCGATCCGCGTTGCGCCGGCGCCGCGGCCGTTTGCCGGCGACGCGAACTGCTCGTGCACACTTTAGAGGCGAGGGGCGCCCCGGGCCGCCGAGCCCCCGTGTCCGGGCAGTGCGCCGCTGCAGTGCTCCGCGGGTAATGAGGACTGTGCGCGCCAGTGCCGGGGCGTTGCGAGGCCCCCGCCGCCCCCGGCGCCTCCATTACGTAGCTTCCGCCACATCCGCCGCAACCACCGCCGCCGCCGCTTCGCCCCGATCCGCCCCACTCTTCCGGTGCGCTCCGCCGCTCGCTGCCGCGGCCCGCGCGCACTCCCCGGCCCCGCGCAGACGTCGTCCGAGGCGGAACAGGATGGCGGGGGTCTTTAGCGCGCCGCGGCCGGCCCCCCAGGCAGTAACGCACGCCGGCCGCCGTCGGGCCCTTTACGGCCGGACGGAGAGGGCGGCCGACGCCGAGCCGACAGCCACCGGAGCCAGCCAGCGCCGACACCGACCCGTCCTCACCTCACACGCCCCTTTACTTCTCCACCTCCAGGACTCCAGGCTCCTGACACCCCCACTCCGTAGAGCAGGAAAAAAAAACGTTATACGGATGGCCGGCGGGCTGAAAGAAACACGAAAATGAGAAGGGAATAAAAAAAGTTGAAACCGGGAGGGGGGGAGGGAGGAGGATAAATATACGCAAGGGATGGCCCCTGCTGCCGGTTGTCGGCAGATACATCAGCGTCAGATTTTTCGCCTCTGATCTCTCTCTCTCTCTCTCTCTCTCTCTCTCTCCTCTCTCTCTCGCTCCACTCCCCACCTGGTGTGGGAGACGAGAGCTGACGCAAAGGTGATCCTCTCTTCTGGCCCTGCCGGCCTCAGTAATCAAGGGGAAAGAGAGAGAGAGAGAGAGAGAGAGAGAGAGAGAGAGAGAGAGAGAGAGAGACCGAGACAGACAGAGACAGACAGACAAAGAGAGGCAGCGCAGAGTGCACGATAAATCTGCACGCATAAGCCGAAAGGGGAAAGGCGGGGAGTGGGGGGGGGGGGGGTGAAGGTTAGGTTAGGTTAGCCGCACCAACAGCCGCAGCGTGACGGGGACTTGAGGACCGGCGGGACCGCGGGCGGCGGAGGCGGGAGCCGTCACAACGTCACACCGGCGGCAACAATCCGGGGAGCCAAGAGAGAGAGAGACAGACAGACAGACAGACAGACAGAGAGAGAGAGAGGGAGGGAGGAGGGAGGGAGAGAGATGGGAGGGAGAGGGTGTGAGAGAGAGGCCGGGCGGCACGACCCGCTACTGGGCTCAGCCGCTTACACCGCGGGAATCAGCTGCTGTCAGCACATCGGGGACCGCCCCCTGCCCCCCTCCCCCGCTGACCCCCGTGCATACTACGGGGAGGGAGCCCCCCTCCCCTCCCCTTCCCCCCGCTGATCTACATCGTGGGAGGCGCCTCATTATTTCCACGCCGTTGTTTTTCGGAGTGAATGAACGAACGAGGGCCCGGCAGGGCCGGGCTGTGGGGCCGGCCATGACGTTGCCGGGCTGACGCCGGCCGCCGCAGGACCCGCGGCACCGTGTCGCGGCCAAAGGATAAACAGAGTGGATGTCAGGAAAATAATATAACGGGGCAGGAGGGTGAAAGGACGCGGCAAAATAGGGAAAAGTTGGTGAGAAGGGAGTGATGAAGGCGTTTTTTTTTTCTGTGGCCTGCTGCTGCTGCTGCTGCTGCTGCTGCTGTTTGACGATGGAGATGCTGTTAGTCCCCGTCCGGTTAGCAGGCGGCGGCGGCGGCGGGAGAGAAGTCAATGACAACACACGCGGCCTGTGGCGGCGGTGCGGCCCACGGGGAGCGCCTGCGGTGGGGTGGGTAGGCAGCCCGCGGGGCACGCGTGCGCGCCGGCGGCCGCCGCTGCCTACCTGCCGGGCGGCCTCCAGCCAGGCGGCGGCCCTCTGTCCTCGTCCTCGGCGCCGCCTCCGCCGCCGCCTCCGCCGCCGCCGCTGCAGCCGTGCTCGACACGACACCGCCCGCCCTCCCCGCCGCCCCCTTTGAGTTTTCGAGAGCTATTCTTGTTGTTTGTTGAGGTTTGTGCACTGCAGCGGCAGCAAGCGCCTTCACCGCCACCGCTCGCGCGCGCGAGACGAGACTGGAAGGGTGAAAGGTCAAAGAGGTAGGGTCGGAGAGAGAGAGAGAGAGAGAGAGAGAGAGAGAGGGGAGGGAGGGACAGAGAGAGGCGGCTGAAGGACGCGACCATCATCGGGTGCGCTCAGTTTGAGTATCGGCACGGGACACGAGCGTTGCGGCGTTCACAGCAGCTCGGCGGTGGTGTACCCAACGCTTTGTTTTCAGAGAACAAGCGAGAGAAGAAGAAAAAGACCAGAGTGGGACAGAGGAGGCGGAGAGAGACGGAGATCTAGTGAGAGCTAGAGAGAGAGAGAGAGAGAGAGAGACAGGGACAGACAAAGCTAGTGTTACAGAGAGAGAGAGAGAGAGAGAGAGAGAGAGAGAGAGAGAGAGAGAGAGAGAGAGGCCGGCAAGTGTTTAGGGCACGCCCCCGCCCCCGACCCTACACCGCGTGAAAAAGCGGGCGGGCGGCGCGGTGCTACCCGGGGAGTAAAAACCACGGCGACGGGGGTTGGGGGGCCAAAGCTAGAGGGGGGGGGGGGGGGGGGGGGGAGAGGGCAGCGACAAACAGAGAGTGCTCGGCTGGGAGTACCCGGAGCAGCAGAGCTCGTGCAGTTCCGTTCAGCCAGCCCGACATGCTGTCTGTATGGAGAGGGGCGGCCACTGTGTGACGGACGACTGAATAACACTTCCTCTCTCTCTCTCTCCGTTCCTCTCGCCTTCCTCTCCTCCTCTATCCTCTTCTCACTCCTCTCCTCTCCGAAACAGGAAGGGGTGGAGAAGACGACAAGCGACCGCTCTGGTCCGGACAGCGGCAGCAGCAGCGCAGCCCCCACGCAGACACACACACACACACACACACTTGGGAATGTCGATATTTCCGACAGGGAGAAGATTCTCTTGAATTCGACATCGCCGTTATTATGCAGCGACATGCAGCCCGGAGGGGCTTTGAAGGACACTCTCCTCTCTCTCACTCCCTCTTTATCTCTATCTCTCTCGCACGCACACACAGACGAACGGAGCCCTCACTCGATATCTCTCTGACGACATCGTCCCGATCTGGCCACCACCGCCGGTGTGTTGGCCGGGCCTGCCAGGCCAGCTGGGGTGGTCTCTCTCTCTCCCTCTCTCTCTCCCGCGCTCTCCCCTCTCTCTCCCTCTCCCATCGACCGAAGGACCCTCCAATTAGACCTACACGACGGCGGGGCGGCCATATGCATGCCATATCAGTCCTCGGTCAGCCACTATGCACCCCCCGCCCCTCCCTCCACCGTCTTTCCCCCACCCGACTCCCACTCGACCAGAATAGTCTAGTGCGGCTTCCGAAACTTTTCAATCACTCAGGTCACCGCCAGCACAATTTAATTTATTTTTTTTAGCTGGAATACTTTTTTTCTGCAGCCGGTCAGCAGTCCATTACGGGGGAGGAAACCGCTCGTTCCGGACTCTAAAAGTTAATTCAATGACCCAACTTCGTTGCAACGGCCCGGCGCCGGTGAGGTGCAGCGGGGCTGTTAGAGGAGGGAGGGGGGGGGGGGGGTCCGCCGAGCTGCACGGGCCACGCGAGCCGCCGCAGGGCACAGCATCGCCTCCCCTGTCAGTACGAGCTCTCCTCACCTGACTTGCCGTTTTTTTTTTCATTATATTCCATTTCTATTTTACAATATTTTTTTTTTGCGAGGGCTTTGTAATGGCTTTGGTTGAGCGTGTAGTGTTGTTGACGTGAGGCACACATGTCTGTCTGTCAGTCTGTCTGTCTGTCTGTATGTCTGTCTGTCTGTCTGTCTGTCTGTCTGTCTCTGTCTGTCTGTCTGTCTGTCAGTCAGTCTGTCTGTCTGTCTGTCTGTCTGTCTTGTCTGTATGTCTGTCTCACTCGCTCCGGGTAGGTATCGATGACCGACGAGACAAATGTTACGCGCGCGGTACGGATGCCGGTAACCGGTAGGATAGGGAGGGAGGGAGGGAGGAAGGGAGGGAGGGAGGGAGGGAGGGAGGGAGGGAGGGAGGGAGGGAGGGGGGGAGGTGAGGGAGGAGGGAGGGAGGGAGGTGTGACCAAGGTCGCGACTTTCGTCGCCGTCGGGTGGGAGGAGGGGACACGAACACGGGAACACGGGCGCCGGACAGCTTGACCCTGTTAGCGCGGCACCCAATTATATTCCGCGAGTGGGGGGTAGCTGCCGAGCTGCCGAGCTGCCTCACCGAGCTGACAAGCTGACAAGAAGTGGGCCTGCTAAGTTACCGAGCTGACACTCTGACGCGCTGACAAGCTGACTAGTCAGCTAGCTGACGAGCTGACAAGGCCGACGAGCTGCCGGGGCTGGACAGCGGGGGCACCGGGGAATGCAGTGTGTTGTGGTGGTCCGCATAGCCGGGGCTGCCTGGCCGACGGCAAGGAAGGGGACGGAAAGCGGGCGAAAGCGGGCGAAAGCGGGGGCTTCCCGACGGAGTCCCCGAGGGCGGCACGCGGCCACGGTCCTCCCGGGTCCACCCCAGAGTCCTGCCAGAGTCCTGCGGGGGCTTCGGAGCGGCCACGCCCCATGCACGCCCCCCCAGGCGGCTCCCCAACAAAAGCAAGCGAACGCGCGAGGCAAGCCGCGCGGGCCGCCACGACTCCCCGCCAAGGACTCCGCGCCGAGCCGCGTGTTCCCGTGCTCCTCCAAGGGCGGGCCGCTCTCGCTGTCAAGCAGCTCACGCGACGGAGACGCACTCCTCGTCGTGTGCGAGAGAGAGAGAGAGAGAGAGAGAGAGAGAGAGAGAGAGAGAGAGAGAGAGAGAGAGATTGTAACAAAAGAGACGCGGAAGCGGGTCGAGATGCTCTAGACTGGAGCAGCGCGAGAGATTACATTGCAGACTAGCGATAGACTTCCCGGCGCGTGGCGGCGCTTGGAGCTTCCCCCTCACAGCTCCGCTGCGGTGGTGCGGCTCTGCCGCGGACGTCTTGATTCCGCTGCGGAGGGATTAGCCAGCGAGCGGACCGGAAAAACCGATCGGCATGGAGTCGAACCCACGACCATCCGCTCGCCGACTGGACTATTTAACCCTGCGGCCACGGAGACACCGCGCGGGGTGCACGCACGCTCCCGGTACTGCACCCGCCCTCTGACGCCGTGCACATAGCAGAATTCGAGGCGTGGGATGAGCCGCGGCGCGGCGCGCATTCCGACCGGGCGGCGGCCAAACTCATCTGGCGCCGCGTATCGCCGGGCTAAAAATAGCGGGGAATGGATCGTTTGTTTTCTGTGGGTGTGGCGTGTTTGGTGGCGGGCGGGGTACAGCACAGCGCAGCACAGCGCAGCACAGCACAGCTCGGGACCGCAGTGGGACGTTAGCCCCTGCGGTGCGGAGGTTAGGCAGCAGGGGCGGCGGCGGCGCGCGGCTGCGCTGCGGGCGGCCTACCCGCTGCGGCGACACACTCACGTGCTCATCGGATCGCGCCGTCCTCCAAAAAAAAAAATGCAACTCCTTGACAGTTTGATTTTTTTCTGACTCACTGTGAATGCTTGTAACACGTTCTTGACATTTTTTTTATTCTTCCCCGGATTTTTTTTTTAAACAAAGCGTATTGTTTTTTCCCCACGTGGCACACTAGCCGATAATGATCGTACACCTCTCGCCCCGCTGTCAGAAGTGCACGCCGAGTGTCTCGTGGGGGGGGGGGGAGGGGAGGGGTTCTCGCGGGGCGCCCCCCGAGCTCCCCGCCGCGCCACGCCCCTCCCCGCTGGGATGCGCCGTGTCGTCCCCATGCGGCACGGCCAGGAACCTAAATGTCTCCTGCTAAATTTAATTCCAGCGCGGGGTCCCCCCCGCACCGCAAACACGCCGCGAACACGCAGCGCACACACGTCGCACGGCGGCGGCGGCGGCGGCGGTCGGGTTTAACCACCCCTTCCGGACGCCCCCTTGGCCGTGGGCCGCTCTGTCGTGGCACTTAGCATCGACCACGCCGACCGACCGGTCGCAGTGGCCGGGATGATGGCCTGATAGGCCGGTGGCTCGGACAGCATTCAGATGACAGGGCCGGAGAGCGGCCCGGCCCGGCCCGGCCCGGCGCGCCATGATCCTCCTTCGATACTATCGACCCGCCGTGTCGATAATCTCTGCGGCCGGAGGACGCCGTCGTCGTCCCCACCCCCAGCTGATGGCGGCCGTCTCAGGCAGCGCTTGTTTGTTTAGTCGTTTGACAGAAAGGGCTGCTGTCATTCCCGAATCACTTATTTTTTGTTGTCCCCCCGGCTTTGGCACCTACCTCCGCCTCGGGACCGTCAGCGTCGGCCTGGAAGCGTCGCCGTCGGGCGTCGGCCCGGTCCCCTCCGCCTGCAAGGAAAACCTGCCGCAAACTTCACCGCCCCCTGTCAAAATGGTTTTTGAAATTTTTATAAATAAAATCTTGCAAACTAAAAATTTTGGAAAAAAAATGATTCACCGAAAAATTATATATTTAAAAAAAAATAATCCTGTGCTTTCAAAACTAAGCCCGTGTTAAAACGAAACAAGACCTTATTCCTCCCCTCTCTCTCCCTCTCGCTCTCTTTGCCAATGTTTTTTTTCCTCGCGGTGTAAGTTCTTCGACTCGCGTATCGCGCGGCGCGTGCCGTGGCGCGTGCCGGAGGCGCGTGCCGGGGCGCTCTCCGCGGGGGGTCTGGGCGCGTGACCGTCTGGGCCCGGGGCTGGCCGCACTCTGGGGCGCGGTGGCGGCGCGCCGGCTGGGCTAACCCTCCGCCGGCGCGGCGCTCGAGGGGTGGGGGGCGCACTCCGTTCCTCTCTCTCTTCCTCCCCACCTCTCCTTCTCTCTCTCTCCTCTCTCTCTCTCTCTCTCTCTCTCTCTCTCTCTCTCTCTCTCTCTCTCTCCCTCCCTCCCTCTCTCTCATACAGAAACGCACTCACGCACTTCACTATCGGCATGTTACCGATGCTCTCAGGGGGCTGCCTGGCTGGCTGCCTGGCTGGCTGCTCTGGCTGGCTGCCTGGCTGGCGCCGCGCAGAGCGACCCCCTGCGAACTCGAGGGTAGGCAATAACAGAGGGTGCGCTGCACCGGTGCACCGCTGCGCTGCCTACCCACCCGGCGCCTCGCCACGCCACGCCACGCCAGGCGTGCATGTACGCTCTGCACCACTGCACACTGCACACCGACCGACCCTCCCGCAGTCGCCGCCGATGCTCACACACCCGTAATGTTACAAGAGTCTGATGTCTACAACGTTTTCTACTACTTCGTAGTTCCAATCATGATGATTCGTTATGTGTTTTTTTTCTGGGCTTGGTTTTATTAATGGAATCGAGAGCAAAAACCTCTTGATTTTACGGAGACAATCTCCTTGACGACTCCTGCTTCTGTCTCTCTCTCTCTCTCTCATTCATGTCAACTCTGTCCATCCATCCATCACAGTGAAATGAAAGCAGAGAGGCGCAGACTGATGAAAGAAATCAGACGCCCCTTTCTCAATCTGCTTCTGCGGTATAGATGACGGCGGCAGCATGTCAAACGCGAAACTGAATATCCGCCGGGCAGGGTGGTGAGCGATTGGCTCCGAGTCCCGGAGTCCCGAGTACTGATGAGGCACTCCGTTTCTTACGGACGGGTCGTCGGGGAGGCAGCTGCAGGCCGCGGCGCCCCGCCCGTCGGCAGCCTCATTTCCACCACCGCCAACTCAGCGGCCTCTCTCTCTCTCTCTCTCTCTCTCTCTCTCTCTCTCTCTCTCTCTCTCTCTCTCTCTCTCTCCCGAAGCACCTCACGAGGGCGACAGAGACAGCGGGTTTACGAAGGCTGTGCTCGGAATCAGCCGTTTTGCCCCCCCCCCCCCCCCGCGGTTGCTCACGATCGGCAATGTCGAGCACGCGGCTTGCAGAAGGCCGACAAAAGACCCCGCAGCTCCCAATCCCCCCCCCCCCCCACCTCTCTCTCTTTCTCACTCACTCGATCCTCCCCTCTCTATCTTTTTCCATCATTCCCGCCGCGAAACCGTGTCAGAGGCGACGGAAAAAGAAATCTCTCGTTTCATTTTTCAGAGCGCAGGCTTGGCTTGCCGCCCTACCGCCCATAATATTGGCGCCCCCCCCCCCCTTTTCCCTTGGCGACGGGGCTCCCAATAAAAGGCGGATCAGTGTGGATTTCCTCTCCCGACTCCTGATCCGCTGACAAGCGGATGGTCCCGGGTGTGAGTGGCGCGGCATCTTGAGAATTGGTGTGCTTTAAGTAATCGCATGATCTGTGTACTCCTGACGGCGGAGCTCGGACTTATCCGCATCATAGGCCTGGCAATCAAACCATCAGCACAGCGCACGGCTGTGAGGTGGCGATGTGAGATATGAGTTACTCGGGTATGAGACTGCGGGCTGTGTAGGCGTGCGTTTGGTTTGGCCGCCTGGGCAGGGTAATGAGTGGACATATAGATTAATAACAATAATTTATTTTTTTTAGGTATTTAGGTAACAAAAATAGTATTCTTATTTCGTTTTGATCCGCTCATTAGCAGATTGGAAGGCACAGCTAAATAAGAAAACGACACAATGTGAGAACAAAACACAGGAAAATGAGGAAATGAACCACGCAAGGCATATTTCTACGAACGCGTAAAGGCATTACTCTATATTCCAATGGGAAACAAAAGCTGTAGCTCCATGCTAAAATCCTTGAGTAAAGTAAAATGGAAGAGCTTCAAAATTTTCATTGAAATCATTCAAAAAAGGAAACTATAAATATTCAGGTCACACATTGAAAAAAAAAAATCTTTGATTTCCACAAAATCAAAGTTGGTAATTTCTTACAAACTAATTTATAACCACATGGTTAATTAACAGGCTTCTTATTTCATAAAGAAAATTGAAAATGTAACATCTATCATTTTATAAAAGAAAACGAGTCTCCAGCAGCAACAGATCTTGAATAAAAACTGTATAAAAACAAAATCAAAACAATTGCACTAACATTATGATTGTTCATTGACCTTAATAGCTTGAAATATCCACAATCAGTCTTTAAGAAATTTTGAAATGTTATGATTTATTACAACACTGACAATTTTCTTAAAATTGCACTTTTGAAAAGGCAGAGTATTATGAAACTTTAAACTTCTTCCAGATCAAACCTATCCTCTTGTGTGGCCAACAGGGCATCTATATTGTAGAAGGCAGCATGAAGACCAATGAGCAAGAACGACGCACCTAAAACAGTGAGGGAAAGAAGTTGCAAGATTAGAAGAAAAGGGAAATCAAGCCCTGGCAGTACACTATAAAAATAGTTGCTCTTTTGAAAAACGCTTCTTGTAAACTTACCAAACACCCAGAACAAAGCAGCTCCAGCACCAGCTATGTAGAAAATTGGAAGGGAGCAGATAGCAACAAGAGCATATTGTTGCCCTAGAGGCAGATCCTTTCCTAAAATGTTCACTTTCATCCCCTCTTTATGTCGCAGAAATAAGAGGTATAATACTCCGGCACTTGCTGCGACAGCAATCAGCAGGAGGGGTGAGGTAATTCTGAAATTGCAGGAGAAAGTTGGTCAAACATCTTACAAGATTGTAAAGAGACAAACACGTCTCTGACGTTCTTACTTACAAGCAGTACAGCACCAGGCCTAAGTAAACAAAGAGGTAGTTGCTCTTGAAGTACTCAATATTTGCCAATACTCTTTTAGTCAATCTTGTTGCACTTGGAGGTTTGCGAAGATAAGAAGTATTGAAGAATGTCAGCCACGGTCTGATGTTTTCCCTTCTGTGTTGAACCCATTCATGTACAACTGGTGCACCAAATGCAACATTTGGAGGCAACTGAAACATTCTGGAGGAAAGAATTTGTTAAGATATGAAGTTGTCACAGGCCACAAAATCTTTACTCACAAAAACTTACTTGAGGGCATTTGCAAACGGATCTTCTTTTTGGGGCAGAATGGGTGTTAGGTCACCCGTGACCCCTATCTCTACTTGCTGTGCCATTTCTGGTGAACTCGATGGGAGGAACTTTCTGTTTCGTAGGGTACGTAGGCTACCAGATCAGCGGGATCAATGACAGGTGAGCGAGAGCTGCCTATTTACCTGAAGCCTCTGTAAACAAAAAGCATATGATCCATGATCCGGGCAGCCAGACCCTGCCACGTAAGTGCATTCATATGACCCAGATTAGGTGAGAAATGACGAATTGCTTTCAAACCTGTAAGGAAAGGAAGTTTACCTAACGGTACCCAAGAGCATGTCACGTAAAATGAAGAGAAATATGTCGAAAACTAAGGTGACTACAGACAAGAATTGATAAACAATGTCGCCATCTTTGCTCTCCGATTCGTACTGCGGCGCCCACCCCGTGCGAGACTACCGGCCACATTTTTCCAAAGGATTATGAAAAATATACGTGATCTTGTTTGTTTATGTCGTTGGAGTTGGAAATTTGAAACGTATCTTTTGTAGCTTCAGTACTTGCTGTTTAATTGGTTGCCTTCTCGCAGAAAAGCTACAGAAATGAATTTACGAGCAACTAGTAACGTCCATATTTTGACTGGGAAGAAACCAGTGACAAAAGTGCAAAAGCATAGTTCTAAAACTTTAGAAAACACAAAGGAGCAATGCTTGAGTTCCTTGTCTCAAACCAACCGGTATTTGAAGAAAGGTGGATCACTCCCATCGGTGCTTCCTTCTGGGAATGAATCTGCTTCGAGCCTCAATAGTAGAAATGGCCGCGGATTTTCTGAGTATGCTATTTCTAAGAAAGTTCTGTCTGGTTCCGATTATTGTGTAGACCTGTTCACTTGATGATTATTGTGTTTTTCAGAAGAAGAATGTCTGTCTCTCACAATAAACAGACACAAGTGCCAAATGTGAAGGAACCACATGCTCAGCCGCAGCTCGATGTGAGCATCTCTTATTTAATTATCTTCACACTCCTGTTCTGATAAAATTACGATTATCTGTTACCCTTGTTTTTCAGACCTGTCTGTTGGAGAAGAAAATGGAGAATCTTAGCTGCAAGTTGTCTAAAGTGCAAGATATTCTTTTAAACCAAATAGTGGATTCTATAGAGAGTCCAGCTTGTGTGTCTGATAAAAATAACATGTTTTCGGCTCAAGACTATACACTACTAGTTTTAGAAATGAATGGGAATGTTCCTGCACACCCATATGATCCTTTGGAATTATCAGAGATTAATTTAAAGTATGTATTGTTTTCTTGGGTATTGTATGGCAAAAATAGAATATCAGTTATTAGTTTTCAATGTGTCCATTTTAATTTTATTTGTATTTTCAGTACTGAGAGAACCACTAACTGGACAAGTGCATCAGCAAATGGAAGAAATGTTCCTGATGATGACAGAACAAATACATTACTGTCCATTCAAGATGAGTTGTCAAATTGGAGAGCTGAACAGCGAATGTCGGATGGAGATCATATTTGTACATAAAGTCAGACATGTAGCACAATTGTTTTTTTGTAAACTGAATAAACACCTAGAATGTGACAGCGTACTTTTCTCTCGCTGCCTGTGCCGCCGGATTGTACTGGAGTCTGGAGTATTTCCTGAACGCGGGGTATTGGCTTGTTCAGTTCTCCGTTTCTCCGCAAGAGGACGCTGCAGTACACATCCATGCACCTGAATCTAGCAATATACAACTATTTTTTAGACAAGTTTTCTATCTAAATACATTTTTAATATATATTTTAGCCCTTCGAATTCAAGAGAAATCGGCTCAAGATCTCTGAGGATTACATCCTGCAACGCCCACCCTGACGGCAATACCCCGCGATGCCGCGCTATGGCTATACCCCGCACAGTCAGTGGCCGCGGGCGATGTGTTACGGAGCGCAAGCCCTATCCTTCCATCCGCCGAAATAGCTCAGTTGGGAGAGCGTTAGACTGAAGATCTAAATGTCCCCGGTTCAATCCCGGGTTTCGGCAATCACTTTTTTGCGAAATTACATCTGGCACTCAATAAGGGATTATATTTTCCTTGAGAACTCTTACAAGAAAGATCACTGGCAATTCCCCATTTTTTTTCTCTCTTAGTAATTGCAAATAAGTAGGTTACCAAATATCCTCCAAACCATTTCAATTCAAAACCGTTGTCACGCGTTGCGGATACCGCGCAAAATCACCTTCGGCTCCTTGAGGCTCGGTATTTCTGTCCGTCACCAGACTGCCACGTACGAGCAGGGGGCAGAAGCGTCTCCGACGCAAAAGGAAAGTCTTGCCTCCTGTGAGGTTTGAACTCACGACCCCTGGTTTACGAGACCAGTGCTCTACCACTGAGCTAAAGAGGCGCGCGGTACGGACGGATCGACCAGGACGGTGTTGCTCCGTCGTGGCTGTTGCCGGGTGCCGGTTGGCTCTGCGGGCTGGCTGCGCCGATAGCGGCGCAGGCGGAGCGGCCCACAGCCCGGCAGGCCCGGCCACCCTCCAGGCCGGCGGGCGGCCAGGCAGAGCTGGCAGACAGCCGGGCCGCGCTCGCGAGGCGGAGGCGAGACTGCGAGGCCTTTCGTTTCGCCCATGCCCTTCCCTTCCATCCTTCCGGCGCCTTCTTCTAGTCAGCGCGGCCGCTGAATTTTTCAGTTGTGTCTGACAAGGGTTTTCTGAAAAAAAAAAGAATAAAAATATTGTTGTGAATTATTAAAACACAAAAACAAGAGCCCCTTTTGCAACCCAAACATTCCTTTGTATACAAGGGGAAGGATACTGGTGCAATAATGGAGGAGGAACACAAAGAAGAAAAGAGGGAGTGGGGGGAGGGGTTACATCTTGATCATCAAAACGGGAGGGGTGGGGAAGCATTGCAAAAGCAGAGGCCGCCACGCAATGTCACCTCTATGGCAACCGCTTGTGTGTTTGTTCATTCGCTCCCCTCATCTGACCACGATGATGAAGTCGCTAACGCCTCCTCTCTTTTTGGGGCGGCGGTGGCCGTCAAGTCTCCGCAGCGGCACCGCAACGCGAAGCTGTGTGCCGCCCTCCGCCCTCCTCCCCTCGAGGCGCGGCCTCTGCCACGTCGTGGTGCCTGCCAGGCGACAGGACAGGACAGGGCAGGGCACAGGTCAGGCTGCCTTTGCTCTGGCACCTGTTATCACCGTGTTATCACAGTGCTATCGCGTAGGGATAGTTAAGCGCTTATCGGCTGCTTGCGGGGGCTGTCCTTGGCGTCGTGGCCTGGCGCTGGCCTCTCGGCCGGGTGGTGCGAAGCGCGTGCGTGCGTGCGTGCGTGCGTGCGTGCGTGCGTGCGGGGGTGGCGGCTGCCCCGCGGACCTCCCTGTGTCCCACGCAGTCCTGGCGGTTTACGTCGGGGTGGGTGGGTGCGTCGCGGATATGGTACCCGGAAGAACACGCCAAGGAAGAGGAGGGGAGGGGAGTGATAAGAGAGTGATAAGGCTGCGGCGTCGCCGTCCTCCACGCGGCGTCCTCCTCCATCCGGCAAGAAAGAGGACCCCGTCCAGTTCGTGGCGATGCAGTGCGCCACCTGCGAGTTGGCCCGACAGAGCGGCTCCTGGCGAGGGGAAGGGCCTTAAGGGTCCGAGCCATGGGGCAGGTGAAGGGCCCGGCCCAGCAGGGCCTGTGACGTCACGCCCCCCCCCCCTTCCCCCGCACGGGTCAGGCAGGCTGGCTGCTCGGGCGGGCCGGCTGAAGGGAATCGATGCGGCGTGTCTGGGTTGGGGCTGCTGCCGCTGCTGATGCGCCCCGGCCGGCCCCGGCGCCCCGGCACTGCGCACTACCCCCCCCCCCCCCTCATCCCCTCACCTCCGCCATGATCGCTCGCTGCGTCGGTTGAGGCCCCCGAATGGGTTCGCCCGATGGACACCCCCTCCCCCTCCCCGCCCCCTCCTCCTCCTTCCCGCCCACCCCCAGCACCGTACACACGCCCGAATCAATAACCCACGGCAGTTTGCACGCCGCCTGGACGCCATGCGGGGAAAGGGAGGGGGGGTGGAAGGGGGAGGGTAACTCCCCGTGCACGCCCCCCCCCCCCCCCCCTCTCTCTGTGGGAAGGAGTGTATACCAATCATCGGTTTACGCCGATCAAACTCTGAACGCAGCGCGTTTTATGGAGCAGGGAACGCGACTGAACCAGAAACGTTGGAAAAATACAGTACCCCCGGCGATACCCCGCGCTCGAGCGCCCGGTTTAAGCATTACCCCGCGATTGGTTACGCCTCGGCTAAGGAGGTGGAGTAGGTCCCGAAATGACTCCCAGCGTGCACTGCAGCCCAGTGCGGCACCCTCAAGTTTCCTTCCATTTTCACCGCGCAGGTTCGTCAGAGACGTACCTGTTCCGGCGCAGGGGGTATCTACAGCCAGCCAGCGCGCCTCTGCGTTTAGTTTTATGGCGGTTGGCAACAAGTCCGGCGCGTGGGCGGCGCGTGGCGGCGCGTGCCGCGGCGTGTGCCCAAAGCCATGGGCGAGAGAGGGGGGGTGGGAATTTGGGGGGAGGGGCTGCTCCCTGCGTGCTGCGGGGGGGGGGGGGGGGGGGTCGCCTCCCCACGACGCTCGCGGATCTCGCGGCCGGAGCAGCGCATCTCCGCCATCATTCTGTGCGACTCGACTCCCCGTTCCCTTCGGTCGCGATGTTAAGTACATCTGAGTGGCAGCGACCGCCACGACTCCAAGAACACCCTCGTACAAAAGGCGGCGGAGGGCTTTACAGCAGGGCGTGCGCGGGGCGTGGCGATGCAGGGCGGGGCGGGGCGGGGAGGTCGGAGACGACGAGGGATGAGTAAATTTGTAGCCAGTTCTTACCGACCGGGTCGACACGACACGGGAGGGCGAGGCGAGTGGGTGGTGTGTGTGTGTGTGTGTGTGTCGGGGTGAGAGGTGGGTGGCGGAGCGCCGCGCAGCCCCCGGCCGCCCGCCGCCGCCCCCGCGGCCACCCCGGCACAGCCACCCAGCTATTGCGCTGTAGTGCATGCCCCTCCCCGTCCCCCCGTCCCGGCCCGTCCCGCGGATCAATACCCAAGCCGTCAAGCGCTGCGCGGCGTCCGTGGTCCGCGGGCTCGGGGGAGAGGGAGGCGGCCGCGGGGGCGAGGAGAGGGCGAGCCGCCGCAGCGCCGCAGCGCGGGCCGGCCAGGAACTCGGGTGCCTTCTCCGGCAGCGCGGCCGTGTTGCTGTTGTAAAAGTTCCGTGAGGATAACGACGAACCACCTGTACGTGCGCGCGCGCCGCGTGCAGTTACAGAACAGCCCTCCCCCCCCCCCCTCTCTCTCTCTCTCGGACCCGGAGACACATTTAGCCTTTGTTCCCTGTAGCAGAGGCAGGCTCACTTCATGCGTTTCCGTTTCGCATTCTTTCAAACGCCGCTCTGAAAACTGTCTGC
This sequence comes from Megalurothrips usitatus, assembly GCA_026979955.1. Classification (NCBI taxonomy): domain Eukaryota; kingdom Metazoa; phylum Arthropoda; class Insecta; order Thysanoptera; family Thripidae; genus Megalurothrips; species Megalurothrips usitatus. Next base: position 5,168,441 of record CM049596.1, read on the forward strand.
GGTAGGCGGAACAACGACCCGCCTCGCTTTTGTGCGGAAGGACACACAGAAGGACCTGGTGGACTCGCCGCCGCCGCGCACACGCGGACCCACGGAGCGCGGAGCCAAGCGCGCGCGTTTTAGTCCGCTGGGTGTCTATTCCGCAGTCGGAGAGAGAGAGAGAGAGAGAGAGAGAGAGGGAGGGAGGGAGGGCGTGCCTAGAGAGGGAGGGAGTGAGGGAGAGGGGCTGCTTCACCGGGCCGCCGGCCAGGAGCGCCACCCACCACCATATCGTTACCACCGCGATCGCTCCCACCATCACCATCCCCCCGGCGTCCCGCCCGGCCCTGGTGGGGGTGGTGGTTCCAGGGGGCAACGCCCGGCCCGCGCTTTGGTAACGCTGGCCCCCCGAGGGGGGTCGGGGGGCGGCCGGGGGGCGGCCGGGGGGCGGCTGGGTCGGGGGGTGGCGGCGTCGCCGCGGCGATCCGGGGAGAAGGGGTGGGGGAGGGGGCCGAGGCTCCGGCACCGCCGCCTCACAGACCGGCAGGGACGTGGCGAACGCTTCCGAAATACTCCAGAAATACTCCAGGAGCAGCCGGGGCGAGGTGTACTGGCCGGGCCCTTTGGGGAAAATAATAAATCCGCGCGTGGAATCGAACCCGGGCTGCCCGGGCCGCGTCGGGGGTGGGCCCCCACTTGGGGTGGCGCTGCGCGGCGGTGCCCCACCCCCCGCACTGCAGCCCCGCGCCGGCTTCCGTGGCGGCGTCCCACCCCCCATGCGCCGCGCGCTGTGCGCTGCTCGCCTCGCCACGGATCGTTGTTGTTGCTGCTGACACCGACAGCGTCGGGGCGGGGCGCTGGCGTAGCCGTGCGGCGTAGCGGAGCATGGACCCCCCCCCCCCCCCCCCCCCCCCCCGCGTCGCACCCCCCGGGGACGGCCCGCCCCCCACGGAGCCCCCCCCCCCCCTCAACCCGCCCCTCAAAGCAAAGTGCGTCCACAGGGCGGACCAGGGGGCGGCGGCGGCGTTGGCATCCGCATGGCAGCGCTCACCGCCTTTTGGATATTTCCCGCCCCGTTGTAGTATTTCCGCGGGGCGGCGGCGGCACCGCGGCGGCCGCAGCCAAGCGCCCCATCGCTCCGGCCTCTCTGCTCCGGCATTGATCGTGGCCCCGCGGGCCCCGCAGGACCCGCAGGCCCAGCACTCCCAGCACTTCCAGCAGGACCCGCAGGGCCCGCAGGACTCCGGGCGCGACGGACCCCGCGGTCGCTCCTGATTGGCTCCGGCCTCACCCTGCCGATGACGACCTCGCCCCCCGCGCGCGTCCCCACGTATCCCCTCAAGTTTTATCCAGAAAATATTAACTCGAAAATGACAGAGATCTCTGTCAGGGGTTCTCTGCCGACGTCGGGGTCTCTGTGCGGGGGGAGTCACGTCGTGTTTTATGTCGGATCTCACTGAAAAAGAGAGGAGAGGGGAAAGTAGGGAGGAGTTTGTAGAGGAAAAAAAAAAGAAAGGGGGTATGACGCGCTAGGAACTGACAAGAAAGGGTGCGAGGGAGGAGAGACAGAGAGAGAGAGAGAGAGAGAGAGAGAGAGAGAGAGAGAGAGAGAGAGAGAGAGAGAGAGAGAGAGAGAGAGAGCTTTGCGCAGAGAAGCAGGGGGTAGATGTGCCCCTGTGGACTAAAGAGGGTACGGGTGGGGGGCGGGTGGGAGCGGGGCATTGTCCCTCACGACCGGCACCCTGACGCTTCTGCCGTGAAAAGATAATAAAAACGATTGCGGGGGAAAAATAAATGAAAACTCCCTCTTTTCATTAAGCGAGTCGCGCGCTCGGGGGCCCAGCAGGGGAGCGCTGGTGACGCCGTGTTGGCCCTGCGGGGCGCGGGGGGCCCGACACACCCGACAGGTGACGAGCCCGTGCTAAAGCAATTAATTAATTGTGCTTTAAAAAAAATCATACTAATTAATGATATTCGCCTGTCTCACTCTGCGGTTAGGGAACCTCGTGCCTAATACTGTAGGACAATAGATGATGATTCTCTGAGGTAGTTTAAGACGCGTCCATTTCGGAAACGAAAATAATCTTCGGTCTCGCAGGACAATCAAAAGTATTTATCTTTCCCTTTCCAAAATGGGAAAAACCTACTTGTGGACCACCAGAGACTGCTAATTCCAATGCGATCACGAAAAAATAAAAAAAAGTCGTCTCATGCCGTGACCAGGATTCGAACCTGGGTTATTGCGGCCACAACGCAAGGTACTAACCACTATACGATCACGGCTACGGAGACGTTGCAGCGATGCGGCGCGGAGCGGTCTCTTGGACCACGCGCCGGCGGGCGCGAGGCGTTCGGCTGTTTCCGCCGGAGTTCGGGTTCGACGCCGGTCGGGTCGGCGGCAGGCGGCAGGCGGCAGGCACGCTTTCCCCCTCCACTCCGCCTCCTCTGGCCTCGCCTCGACCCCCCGCGGCCCTCCCCCCTCTCCCTCCCGCCTTCACTCACACATGCCTGGCACGTCCACGCACGTACACGCGCGCGCGCACACACACACAAGCGCGCGCGCACTCTCAGCACGCACAATCTGATAGCTGCTGGCCACGCCTGGTGTTAACCCGGCCAACGACCGACCATTGGGGCAGGTCAGGTGCACATATTAACAACTCCCGGCGGACATTTCGTCCGAGAGTGGGAATATGAGCGCGCCGGGGCCGGGGCCCGGGCCGAGAACCGATTAATACACGTTTCCTATTCACGTTCGGATTCCCCATTCGCGAATATGTGCCGCGGTTTTCCTCGCCAGAGGGGAGGGGGGGGGGGGCCGCTGGCGTGCGGCCTTAATCTCAGCCTTCATCGGGCCGCCGCCAAAAACACGCCGCGCGGGGGCGCGCGTAGTATTCTAGTTCCATTCTCACCGTCACGCCACGCCACGCCACGCCACGCCATTCACGACTTGCACGCGCTGACGTCAGGCTGCGTGCTTCGCGGCGTGGCGTGGCGCGGCGTGGCGTGGCTTCATGCGCGGCGGCGGCTGTAGCGTGTTGTTGTTTGACTCGCCTCGCGGCTCACAGCTGATAGGCGTGGCGTGGCGTGGCGTGGCGTGGCTGCCCGCCGGGGAGCGCCAGGCGCGGGCCGCACTGCAGTCTGGTCCCGAGGGTTGCCTACCCTCCGCTAGTCGGGCGCTAGCCGGCCGACCGGCTCCCCTACGCTGGGCGGCAGCGCGTCTCCGGGGGAGGGGAGGGGCCAGGGGGGGGGGGGGGGGGGGGCAGCAGGAGGTGGCCGCGGGCGCCCCGGAGCGCGGCTCCATAAGACTCTGTACGGGCAGGGCCCCCTCTAGTGACGGTGGCGGTGGCGGGGGTCTCCGTGGACTCTGGGAGCGCGGGAGAAGAGGGGATCGGTGCGAGGATACGCGGCTGCCCGGCTGCTGATTGCCAAAACTGTTGGGGTAGAGTTGCCGGGGCGCGGGGCTCTGCGCCGAGTTGGACTGCCAGTGTGTGTGAGTGTGTGTGTGTGTGTGTGTGGACAAGGGGCATGATTAGATTTGAACAGCGCGCGCTAGCAGAGGGCGGGCCGCGGGCCGCGGGCCGCGCACTCCGAGGGTGTTAGCACATTTGATGTCGCTGCTGAATATGCATGCTTACGTCTCTCTCTCTCTCTCTCTCTCTCTCTCTCTCTCTCTCTCCTCCCGCCAGGTGTAACGCACCGCTGGGCGTCCACGCCCGCCCCCCGCGGCACCGCCCCCGCAGCACCGCCCCCGCAGCTCCGCCCCCGGACAGGCCGCCACGCTCGCGTGTGTGCTTCCTGTTGCTGCCTCCGCCCCCGCCGCCCCCGCCGCCCCCGCCGTCACAAGGGGGAGTGGACTTCCGTCGCATAAAATATTGAACAGGCGCGGCCCCCGCCCGCCGCCCGCCGGCCTGGCCTGCTCCCGCCCTCTGCACCTTCCACGGCGCCGTCGTCAGCGAGTTTGTGTGCTTGCGCCCCTCGAGACCCTCCAGCTCCAGCAGTCTCCGCAGCAGGGGGGGGGGGGGAGAAAAGAGAGAGACAGAGAGAGAGAGAAAACCAGAGAGAGAGAGACAGAGAGGGAGAGAGAGAGACTGCGGGGGGCGCCAGTGCTACCCACGTCCTCAAATTCCACAACTACGGCGCTCGCATCCGGACCTGGGGATTTGGACGGTCAGGGAACACGCCGCGCGGAGTTTGTGAGTGAGTAAGCGAGAGAGACAGAGCGACAGAGAGAGAGAGAGTGAGAGAGAGAGAGACGGCACGAACAAGGCACCAGGTGCGGCCGAAAGGGGCCCCGTCCGGGGCGTCCGGCGAGGTGCAGTACGAGAGCCTCCAGCTGGCCGTGACGGGGAGGGGCCGGGCCGACAGGACCCCGGAGGGGGCCCGGAGGGGGCCCGGAGGGGGCCCGGAGGGGTCCCGGAGGCCGCTTGGCCGCGCCGCCTGCCCCCCAGACTGTCGGACCGTCGGATAAATGGGAGACGTTTCAGCGACACACAAATCTCCCCGCCGCTGCCGCCGCCGCCGCTGCCGGGCCTTTCGGGGCCCGGTTTGGCCATTTCGAGCGGCATGGAGTGGCCTGCGTTTTGACAGCGGCGGCGGCGCTTTCTGCCATGTGCTTCCCGTCCGGGGATTCATCCGAGAGTCCTCGCTCAGACGACGGCCCCTTCCCCTTTTTCCCCTCCACGAAAAAAAAGTGAAATAAGTCACTGCGAAGAAAGGAGAGGAAAAAAAAGACGGACAATCAATCTGCGTCCTCTTTTATTCTTCTTATTCTTCTTCTTTTTTTCCCACGTCCGTTCAAAACCCTCTCCTCTCGCCCGTTTGCCGGCGCTCTCCTCCGAATCCTCCAATCCTTCACGCGCGCCCCGCATTTCGGAGGCGGCGGTGGCGGCGGCGAGATTGGAATTGTTCACCTACTCCTTTGTGCGTGTGTGTGTGTGTGCGCGCGTGTGTGTGTGTGTGTGGCCCGGGCAGATTTGATTAGTGTGATGGAGAGGGACTTGCGGGAGTGGCATGAGTCTGCAAAGTCTTATTTCCCCTGCTCCGGGTCCCCCCCCCCCCTCCCCGCTGACTGACACGGCGCTGACAGGGCGCTGACACACAGCCATGGCCCCGCCGCCGCCTCCGCTGCCTCAGCGAAACTCGCTCTCAGCCCATCCTCGATTAAGTTCGTTAGAAACTTGCCCCCCTCCCCGCCTCCTCCGAGTGGGAACAAGGCGCCGCCGTGCGCGGTGCTCCGAGGGGGCTCCTGATAAGGACGAGGCCCCCTCTCTCCGCGGGGGGTCTGTCCTGCCTGGTGACGCGGCGCGCGGTAAGGTGCGGCGGTATGGCGGAGGGCGTGGCGTGGCGTGAAGCCCCGGTAATCGGCGCCGGTCACGCTCGGTCACGTCCAGGTAAGTGCCGCGGGCCGCGGTGAGGCCGCCGGAGGCTGCCGGAGGCTCCGACGGGCACGGCCGGCCCGTCGGCCCGCCTCGCCCTGCCTCGCCCCGCCTCGTCTCGTCACGACGCTACGCCGCCGCACCGTCGGGCCGTCATGGCTGCCGCCGTCGCGGGGCCGTCAGCATCCTACAGCTCGCCCCGGCCGTCGGTACTTCGGCCACGGACAGCGCCATGGGGCCGCCGCCATAGGCGTAGCCATGGCGAAGAGTGATAATTTTATTCGAAATTCGTCGCCATTTCGCATGGCGACTACGGCCGATTTAATTTTCATCATTTTTTAAGGAGCCTAGGTATTTTTTTAAAATCATCGGTACTTCCATGTGAGATACGGTGAAATCTCGTCGACCGGTCAATTTTAACAAGACTTTGAATAATTTTTCGGGGGCAAAGGCCTTTCTTCTCGCGGTCAAAAAAAATACACATACAAATTGAAACCATGAAGGGTCAAAAGTGGGCGGTGTACGCCGTTGCGTATCCGGCGAAGCTGGTCGGGGTGTTCTTTGTGTGGACGCGGTGCGAGACTCCACACACATGCTGGGGGGGGGGGGGGGGTGTTCGCGGGGGGTGGCGGACCACCCTCTTGGCGTGTACGCGGAGGTCTGCGCGGGGGGTGGGAGCGGCGCTGGGGCCGCGCGCGGGGCGGAAGGGAGAGGGGGCTGGACCAGCGGGGCAGCGGCGGCGGCAGCGGCGGCGGCAGCAGCGGCCCCCGGCCTCGCCGACGTGAGCTCCAAAAGATCGATCCCAACCACCCAACCCCACCTACCTCCTGTGCGCCGCGCGGGGGAGGGTGGGGAGGGAGTGCGCGGGTTCCGTGTACCCAGCCTCACCTGGTGCCACCCGCGGGGGCTGCGGGAGGGGAGGGGGGGACGGCCGCGCCCCCTCTCGGCCCGCAGCCTCCCCCTATCCGCCACCCCGATCCCTCTCTATCCCCTTCTATCCTCTGCGGGGAGATGGGCCCCCCCCCCCGGCCGCGCGGCCGCGCGTTGGCGTGAGCCCTCTTCATTTCAACTGTTCTGGAAAGGGCCGCGGTGGCGACGCCTCCGGGAGGGCGAGGCCGACTCCGACCCCTTCACACTTGACGTGACGCACTCGTCGAGTGAAGGAGCCGCAGCTATTGTGGCGCTGTGGCGAAACGCTCCCGGGTGCCGGCCACAGTCAGAAGGGTCATCCACAGGCGGAGCAGAGCGGAGCAGACGGCCTCATCGGCCGGCACGCGGAAGGGCGCGCCGTTCTGTTTCTGTACTGTAATGCGGACTCCCTCCCAGGAATAATGTATGGAGGCGCGCGTGCCGCGAGTTCTGTTGGTCCGCGGCCTCTTCGCCTCGCTCGCCCTGTGGGCTCAGCGGTCATATAATGCTGATGATCTTTGCTCTGCGTGCCGGCGGGGCGCGCGGGGCGGCTGGGCAAAGGGGCCCAAAATAAGCAGGGGGAGAATCCAGGGGCGAGAAAGGGGAGGGGAGGGGGGGGGGTGCTCTGTTTGTCCACCCCCCCCCCCCCTAACGCGGTTCATGGGTGGGAGGTGCGGGAGGAGCCGTCTCGGACCTCCGGCCGGACCTCCACGCCCGCGGCCCGCGGCCGGGGAGCACTGCAAGGCGCGCAGCCGCGCTCGAGCACTCGTTGGGGTGGCGCGGGAGCGGTCGGTGCCGCCCCCGCCGCCCCCGCCGCCCCCGCAGCCCCCGCAGCTCCCGCCGCGCCGCTCTGGGCGCCCCTCTCATCGCACCATATATTTCACGTCGGGCCCGCTCGCACAATGGTGGCCATGCGAACATATCCTCCTTCCCTTCCTGAGGGCGATAAAAAAGGAGGGACGAAGCAGGCGGATAGGGAAGAGGGAGAAGGAGAGAGTGTGTGTGTGGGGGGGGGGCATCGTCCTGTGGGTGGCTGCTGCTAACACATCCTGCTCGCGTCCCGGCACGGCCAGGGCGCAGAGCGGGGGGCCCTGCGGAGCCCGTCCGGGCGGCGGGGCCGCGGGCTTGGCGTCCCTGGGGACGGGGGTATCGACGCGATGGCGTAGCGGCGGCAGCAGCGGCGGGTGCTCGTTTCCCTGACACAGGGGCGCGCGAAAGGGGCGGAAGGATAGAGAGATAGGATAGACCGAAAGCGACGGCGGATAGGCATGTCCTCTATCTATCTATCTGCCGTAGGAGGAGGGGGCGACGTCTCAGTCGTCGACGCCGCTCCGTTACGGGAGCGCCACCGAACAAAAAAATAAATAAATAAAGTAGGACCGCGTACAGCATCGCGCTCACTCTAGCGTGGAGCCTCCGTGTGGGGCCCCCAATGGGAGCGAGGAGGACAGACGCGGCGGTGTGGAGGTGGAGGACTCCGCCGCCGCCGCGTCAATCCGAAAAACCTCGCGCCGCGGGCGGGGAAGAGGCGGCAGGAAAAAATATACTGACTGCTATTTGAGTCGAGCACCGACGCCGACGCCACCGTCGTGGTGGTGGTGGTGGCGCCGGACAGGCAATGTAAAGCGTGTGCGAGAGAGAGAGAGAGAGCGAGCGAGAGAGGGACAGAGAGAGAGAGAGATAGAGAGGGGGGACAGAGAGAGAGAGTGCCTCTCTAATGAGCTCCTCTCCACGCGGCGGCGGCACCGCTGCAGAGGACTCGGCTCCGTGCTCGCCGCTCGCCCTTCACCGCCCATTGAGGGGGGAGGCCGCCGCCGTGGCTACGCCCCTGCCTGCCCTCCCCAGCCTCCGCCTCCGCCTCCGCCGGGCTCATCATTACTGCAGCACCATGACAGTGTGCCGTGCCGCCGGGCCGCCGCCCCGCCGCTCCCTCTCCACCAGGACGAAGCACTGCCTGGCCTTGAACAGCGCCAGGGGAAATGACCGGCGGGCGGGCGGGCGGGGGCCCCACAGGGGGACCCGGCGGCGGCCGCGCTGCGCTGCACCGGCCCATGGCTGCCAACATTGCGGCTGCACGTAGAAGGGGAGGGGAGGCGGGCCGAAGAGGGAAGGGCCGTGCAGCGACGCCCGTCCTGTTGGGCCGGGCTGCGGCTGTGGGCCACACAGGCTTCATATATGCGGACGGCTTCCGCGGCGGTGGCGGCCATGCACCCAGTCGGTGGCGTAGCAGGGGCGTTGGTGTTCACCCCCCCGTCCGAGGGCCCCCGTATCCTGGCAGGGACCAGCGGAGCCGCCGGAATCCTCGCTTAGTCCTTGGCTGCGTCCTTCAGTCCCGCTCCGTCAGTGATCGTCAGGGAAGGGAACTTTCTCGTTGTACACGACGGCCCGGGAGGACGGCGTTGTCCTCTCTCTCCCTCCCCCCCCCCCCCCCCTCTCTCTCTCTCTCTCTCTCTCTCTCTCTGTGCGCCGTCATCACGGTCACAATCATTGCGGCCATCGCGACACGTCCGCGGCGCTGCACGTCCCCGTCGACCGCCGCCGCCGCCGCCGCCGCCGTCCTTCGCCAGGCGCGCGTGTGTTTATTCACGAGCATAACGGCACACCTCCGTGCCCCCCCCCCCCCCCCCGGCTCCTTCCCGAACCCGCTCCTCCTCCTCCTCCTCCTCCTCTCTCTGGCAAGGGAACGAGATTCTGGCTGCACGAAAGGTGGGGGAGTGGAGGGGGCGGGGGGCGTGACGTCACGACGCGGTCGATGCGTGCCAACGCCGCCGAGCCGAACCCTCCCTGCCCGCGGCACGCATGCGCGGTGCAGCGCCGCGGCGGCCACGCCAACGCCGCTGGCCGGCTCGGCTCCGCCCTACGCGCCCGCGCTGCCCCGGCTCGGCTCGGTCCCGGCCGCGCGGCTCGGCTCGTCAGGAGAGGCCCGGGCCGGGGGCGCCGCTGGGGACGCCGCTGGGGGGCGGGGCGTGGCGCGGCGCGGTGCGGGATGTTGCTGGTGCAGCGTGCAGTAAACACACTGCCCCTCTGCCCCTCCCCGTCCCGCACCGCAGATCTGCCCTCCGAATCTTGCAGCAGGATAACATTTTCGCGTGTGCAGTCCTCCAGCCCCCCCCCCCTCCCATAATAAAAAAAAAACTAGGAATATGGTCAGTGAGGCCGCAGTGCGCCTGCTGGGTAGGCAGCCGGCTCTCGCTGAACGCACGCGTGTCGTGCGGGTCTTGCCTACCCTCACGGCGCTGCCCGTCCGCCGACCCAATTCGCAAAGGTTGCCGTCTCCGGGAGTCCCGTGGCGTGGCGCGGCGTGGCGGGGCGCTGCCGCTCCCAGTAACGGCCGCGACGGCGCCACATTCTGCCCACGTCCGCGTCCGCCACAAGCACTGACTCTGCTTGGCACACCACCTCCGACGTGCGTCCGACGTGCGCGCGACGTGCGCGCGACGTGCGTGCGGCGCGGGTCGCCCTCTAGGCCGCGCCGCTATGCGTTGTACGTGTCGCGGTGCGCCCTAGAGAGCAGTGCCTCTGCGAGTACTGGGCCAAAAAAATATGAATTAGAAAACAATATCCCATCCCCACGAAAGTAACGGTGCAAAAAAAAAAGAAAAAACCATAGCAAGCGGATTTCGAAACGGTACCCTAATTTAAATCAAGATATCAGGTGACATTGCGAGTCTCCATTATAAAATCTCGTAAATTTCAAAATCGACCGATTCCGATTTTCTTCCCTTTTTTTATCGACAAGCGGCGTGGCGTCGGGTTGCGTGGCGTCGCGCCGGCACACGAGCGGCCACGACCCTCGGCGGGGCCCCACTGCTCCCCCCGGGGGACCCGGGGCTCGTCACGTCCGCGTCGAGACGAGTCCCCGCAGAGCTGGACGGACCCCCGCCCCCCGTCTCCTCCCGTCGTCCCCCGAGCCGGAACACAACCCGACACAGTGCTAGCTGAGCACAGCTCTGTGGGACACAGGCCCTGCCGCGGCTGGCCACGCCGGCAAGGTTCCGGGTTCGAGTCCTGCACCCGTCGGCGTTGCACCGGGTTATTTTGTCGGCGTGCAGCAGTGCTGTACGGTTGGATCGCGGACCAGGACCTAGATCAAGACGGGCCGGGGAACACGTAGAGCGGAGGCAAGCGGCGCCGTGCGCGGCACGGCTGCTGACGACGGCGGAGGGGGCGCCGGCGGCACCCCTCCCCCTCCCCCGGTGGTGCCGCCCACGGCCGCCAGGGCGCGCCACGGCCGCGCTTCCCGATCAATCGTGGTCCCCGAGTAACCCCTTCCCCCACCCACCCCCTACCATGCGATCGAACGGGCGCAACCAGCCCGCTCCGTGCGCACCCGCGCAGCCCGCGCAGCCCGCGCAGCCACCCCCGCCGGGGCTGGCAGCGCGGAGGTGCGGTCAGGGGTGGCGGGGCGGGGGTTAGTGCCTGGCCGGTGCGAGCCGCACCCGCCGCACCCGCCCGACAGCCGCCGCGGGCCGCTGTCAGGGGGGCTCCGGGGGCACCCCCGAGAGGCCCCCTCCCCACAGATCCGGGGCGCCACGTGCTCCCCGACAACCCCACCGGAGCCTCCCACCCGGGGCACGGCAGAGGAGCAGCGCAGCCCGCAAACCACACCGCCGCCTTCCCCGGCAGACTCGTCCTTCGCCCCGGTGTTCGGGGGGCGCTTCGCTGGACGCCTTCGCCGGCCCTCAATGCAACTGCTGCCGTCTGCTTCCGCTCGATTCATACTGCATCCCGGGCGACGCAGCATCCCGGCCGACCGGGCCGCACTCCACGACGCCTGGTCCCGCCGCGAGCAGCGCCCCTGCGGCACCAGACGACCGTGTCAATGGAAATGTCTTCGCGCCGGGGGCGCTAAGGGGAGGGGGAGGGCACAGGGAGGGGGGAGGGAGGGCGAGTAGGGTGCGCGGCACCGACTAGGCGGTGACGGCCGCGGCGGCGGGGCGGAGGGGGTGAAGAGGGTGTGTATGAGGGAGGCTGGTCGATGGAGTGCCTCGCCTAGCCACCCTCCGGGCCTCCGGGCCTCCGGGATGGGGACGGGGATGGGGCCGCGCAGCCACGGCCTGGCCTGGACGCCGGTTATGGTCGTGTTCCGGACGCCCCGCAAGACGACGCCGAGGTGGCGGTGCGGGGCGGCGGCGGCGTCGCGGACGGAAATTAACACGCCCGCCGTTGACAAGCGCCACGCGGTGTGCACTCGACTTCCGCGCCGGCGGCGGCGGCAGGCCAGGAAGGCCCCCGTCGTCAGCCTCCCGTCGGGAAGCGCGACTGCCGACAGAGCAAGACCCTCTTATCTGCAGGTGCGATAGGCAGGGATGCACCTCTCCGGGCTCTAGTGGTTGGTACAGTCGGGCGGCTATTCTAGAGGTGGGTGCTTCTAGCGCTTCTGGTGCTGGTGCACGGGACCGGCCACAGGACAACGCCAGGGGCGGGCATGGGGAGAGCGGGAGAGGGGGGGAGGGGAGGACAACGCTCCGCAGCGCAGTGGGAGTGGGGGGCGGGCGTCGTCGGCCCTGCTCGTGGAGGGGGGTGAGCTGGCGCGGTGGAACGTTCTGCCGGCGGGCCGCCCCTCTCCCCATCGCGTTTTCGTGGTGTAGTGGTTATCACATCTGCCTAACACGCAGAAGGTCCCCAGTTCGATCCTGGGCGAAAACAGGACGCGTCTTTTTTGCTTGTCGCGGCCACGTCGGTTTCTCGCGCCGTTCACCGATTACTGATTGTGCCCTTTCCCTACAAATATCTCCTTTTACACCATTTAAAAAAAAATATTTTTTATGTTTTTTCTTTATTTTGTACAATTTGAGGATCGAGAGAACTCCGTGCAGCACTCGCCATTAAACCAGCCGAGCCGAACGGGTTGCGCCCTGACTGCCTCGCGGGTCGGTTCGAGGTCGATATTGGGTGGGAGAGAGATGGTCGTTTAGCATGCCGCGGGGGATGTGCACGCCACCGTTCCACCCCCGCTGCCGCCGCCGCCGCCGCCGCCGCCGCCGCCGCCGCCGCTGTCCTCGGTGACTCCCGCCCCGCCCCGCACGGTCCCGCCGGGGTCCTGCCCAGCAGTCCCAGGGCACGTCCACGTCCAGACGCCATAAGCTATTCCGTACGCGGTCCCCGCGTGTGGCCGTGCATACCTCGGCCCCTTTTGCAGCCGCCTCTTTATCTCTCTCTCTCTCTCTCTCTCTCTCTCTCTCTCTCTCTCACTCGTTCACGCGGGAAAGAAATGAGAGAGAGAGAGAGTACAAAAAAAAAAGATGGCGCGTATGGACAGTTAAGCAGCGCGGGTCGGTCGGTCCGGTCTGGCATAAATTCACGCGGAGCCCCGTTTTAATCTCGCGTACAGCAGAAGATAATTTCGCGGGTTTGAATTAGACGCTGTACGTGTTTGTAGCAATGCGGCTCTGCTGACTTCCCCTCCCCCCAAGGCGCACACGTTACAAAGTTTAGTCGTGTGTCCCCCCCTCCCCTCCCCCCCTCCCTTCATGTCGTCGCCGAGGGTAAGGACACCACCACCGCCGCCGCCGCCGCCGCCGCCGCCGCCTCCGCCGCCGCCGCGCTGCAGTCTAGACCTGAGCGGAATCAGAAATGAGTCATGAAGAGTGTAGGGGGAGTAGAGGGGGGGGGGGGGGGCAGGTGCGGGCTGCCTATGACGAGGCGTCGCAGGACGACAGGCGAGGCGAGCGGTCTCGGGTTCTCGGTGGTCGTGAACGAATTTCAGGAATTCCGTGCCGTCCTCTCGGAACACGGGGCATAATAAACGAAAGTGGTGCGGTGGTGCTCTTCGCGCGGCCGGTCGTCTTGCCAGTGAGGGCCGCGAACAGAGGACAGCGGCCGTCCCTCCCTCCCCCCTTCCACCCTCTCTCTCTGTCTCTCTCTCTGTCTCTCTCTCTCGAACGGTCCTTGGTCCGCGGGATCCGGTACTGCCCCTCTCTCCCTCCCCCGGTTCCCTCTCGCCTATGATAACCGCCCACCATCCCGCAATAACAGCAGCGCGGGGTTTCCTGAATGATTTTGCCGTTTGTTTCCACCTCTCCCCGCTGTCGAAACTGTTGGAGAGAGAGAGAGAGAGACGATGGTCCCCGACCGGCGGCCCCTAAAAGCCTTCTGCACCCGACTTAGCCGCGGCCGCCGTGCAGGCACGGCCCCGGCACGGCCCCGGCACGACGCGACACGACGCTGCACGCCCGGCACGGAGCCCCGGCTGCCGACTGGTCTAGACGCGTGCGCCCGAATAATGACTTGGGGGCGACGTGCACGGCGTACGGACACGCCGCGGACACGGCGAGCATCCAAACGCCGGGCGCGCGTACCGGCGACGCCCGCAGCCGTGGGGGCGGAGGCCGTGTGTGTGTGTGTGTGTGTGTGTGTGTGTGTGTTCTGGCCAGGATCGCGATGACGACAGTCAATGCGCGGGGGGTTATAGTGTCCGCAGTGCCCCCTCCCCCTCTTCTTTTTTCTCCCCCGGGGACTCGTAAGGTGAGCTTTAGCCCTGCCTCGCGGGTCCGGGGTCCGCTCCCCGGCACGGCCCCGGACGATAACGCCACCGTCGGATTCCAGAGCACGACCGGCGGCCGCCTCCACGCCAAGCCACCCCTTCAACGGTACGGCCGGGCGGGGGCCGCCGCACCAGCCATACCAACAAGCGCAGCGCCGCCGGGGGGTCCGCGGGGGGTCCGCGGGGGGTCCGCGGGGGGTCCGCGTCCGGAGTGTGCGTGCCCAGCCCTTGGCCAGCCATGGCCAGGCCCGAGACACGCACCGCGTGCCGCCCTCGGACGCGGCCCATGCCGGGTCTGGGCACGTAGTACTTGTCTGCTAGTAATAGCAGTGCCCCCTCTCCCCGCCGCCACATGTCGCCACCAAACTTCGGGCCCGGCACGTACCGGCGCCGCCGTTAGGTTTTAGCGCACTTTGACTTTGCCGAGGAGGAGCAGGGAGGAGAGGACGAGCAGCAGTCAGCGGCAGCAGGGGGGTCTTGGCGGCGGCGCGGAGCGTGTCCCCCCCGGCGCAACTCGTCTCCCGCACGCGGCGTCCGTCCCTGCTGCAGAGTCCCGGGGGCTTGCAGTTCAGCGGCGCGGGGGGTGGGTCGGTCACGGCCAGATCCGGGCCAGATCCGGGCCAGATCCGGGCCAGATCCGGGCTCAGCTCAGCGCGGCCCGGCTGGAGAGGTCAGGGCAGCCGCGGTTGCCACAACTAGACAAGGTCGGAAATACGCCCCGACGTAAACAACATAGGTCGGGTGAGAATAATGAAAAAGCCACAAGAGGAAGTCTTGTCATACGTTATTATCGATCTGAATCGGCGAATCGATCCCAGCAATACACACTTCGATATTCAACAGACATGAGGCATAACGCAAATGCCGAGTCTTGTACATTCGATAATCTATGAACAATCGCTTTAAGCTTCCGATCTCTCGGGCTGCGGGCTTGTCGTGCCGCTGCAGGCGCGGGCGGCCAGCCGGGCGGGCAAGGCAGAGTGCAGTCGTTCGGAGGGAGGCGTTGTTCGCCGCGCTGGCCGCGCTGCGATGCGGCAGGATGCACCTCGCTGGAGCAGAGAGCGGGGGGCGGGGGCGGGGGCGGGGGGGGGGGCGGGGGCGGGGCGGGGCGGGGCGGGGCGGAGCGCCGGCCGGACAAAGCCACAAAGCCCGTCCCGTGCACGGCGAGGCGGTGCGGGACGCCGCTGCTGCCGCTGTGGTCCGCATACATTATTTATCGTCTCTGAGCTTCGGCAAGTCGCGCGTGTCGCGGGCGCAGCCGTGTCGCTGGGCGGAGATCCGCGCACCTCGCCGGCCGTCGCCGTCTCCTTCGTCGGCGTGCCGTCAGGTCGGCTCCGGGGGAGAAGTCGCGGGGCATTAGCGCTTACTGCGGCGTGTCGGCGACGCGGCGTGACGGCGGCCATTGTAGTCTGCGGCGGCGGCGTCCTGGCGGCGTCCCGGCGGCGCCCCTACCCGCCTGACCCCGCCTCCGCCGCCCCCGCCGCCGCCGTGGCCGTGCTTTTCCCTGGCCTGGCCTTGAACCTGCGCCGCCGTCGCGGCCCCCGGGCCCCCGCCGCCGTCGCGGCCTCGCTGTGCGCGGTGCTGACCCTGGCCATCCCGTTGGCGGCGCCCTGCTCTGACTGTCGTCACTCTTGACGTCGGCCCCCGGTCATCTGCGTCGTCTGCTGTCGCCCCCTCTCCCCTCCCCGCATCTGCCGCCTTATCAGCGAAAGAGAGAGAGGAAAGTCACTTTCTCCTCCAAGTTCCGCACAATCCATCACATGGCGGCCGATAGCGCAGCGGGGCACGGCGACACGTCCCGTTTTTTTTCGCGCGCCACCGCCGCCGCCGTTGGGGATCGAACCCGCGAGCGGAGAGCGTTGTGTTCCGTGTGCCGCGGGCGCAGCCGGTCATGGAGCCATGAGACTGGAGCGATACCCACGGCATAGGTCGGCTTGCTGGCTGGCTGGCGGGCGGGCTGGGTTCTTTGTACGCGTTCCCAAGTCGGGTTCCCAGGCTGGCATTCGGTAACGAGCAGTCAGCAGTCCTGCAGCCTCGCGGCCGGCAGACAGGGCTGGCGGGCAGCATGCACAGGCAGCAGCGGCAGGAGGAGGAGGAGGAGGAGGAGGAGGAGGAGGAGGAGGAGGAGGAAGTGGTGGTCGCATGTTCGCCGCGCCCGCGAGCCCGGCCCAGCAGGCCTCGCTCGCTGCACGCCGCGCCGAGACCTAGGCTAACTAGAGTGTTGTATGTAAATGGCACGAGGAGGAGGAGGACGGGGAGGGGGCGTCGTCGGGGGCGTCGGAGTCCACGGCCGCGCGCACTCCCTGAGGGCAGTGATGCGTTGCGCGGCTCGGCGCAGCGCCGCCGGACAGGGACCCTCCCGAGGGGTCCGCGACTCTCTTCCCACGGCTCCCCCTGCGGACCGGGCCCCGCCAGCACCGCCGCCTGCCCCCCGCGGCGTGCCGGTCCGGTATCGCCGATAACTTCTTATCGCGCGTGAGGCCCGATGCCAGTGATAAGGGTTGTCGCGGGCGCGGACTCGCGCTCCTGCAGCAGGCAGTGGGGCGTCCTCCGGCACCCGCCCCCTCCCCTCCCCTCCGCGGCCCCGGCCTGACCTCCCTTCTGCTCTCTGTACTTTAGACGCCAGGGCACGTAATCGCTTTGTTGACGGCCACTCCACGTCCGCGGCGCCGCAGCCGGCAGCGTCGACGTCGAGCTTCTCCAGGTCCTCCAGCAGCAGCAGGTCCCTCCAGATGTCCTTCCAGAGGTCCCCGGGTGCCGCTCCAGAGAGGCCCCCCGCCAGGTCCGGAGTGACGACAGCAAGCGCCTTGCTTACTCGGCGATTCTCGGTTTCGCTGCAAATATTTGGCAGCGCGGCACGGTGTGCCTAGGATGTGGACCGTGTCGCTCGCGGTGCGGGGAGGTGTCCGGGCCGCCCAAAAAAAAATACAGTATGAAAATTAAAGAAAATAAAAGTGTTTCCAGACCTGCTTGCTTGCAATACAGGTCAGAACCGTCTGCGATATGTTACTTTTTTTACCGGTCCTTTTCACCACCACCGACCGTCGAAACTTGGGCTGGAGTCGTGGAGTTACACCTGCGCGAACATTCCCTCGCGAGCACGTGCGAGCCGGCGGCGCCGCCACAGCCGGGGGGCCGGCCAAGTGATACAGAACGGGGCGGGAGGGCGCCCGAGCCGCAAACGTGACGAGAAATCCGGAGCACACTTCGGCTTCCAGTGCTTCCAGTGCGCTTCCAGCCGGCTCCAGGCGGCTCCAGGCGGCTCCGGCCATCAGGACCGCGTGGCCTCCAAGACCTGCCGCGCGGCGCTACGACCGGACCGGAGGGGGGGGGGGGGGGGGGCAGAGCAGGCAGGGCTGCGAAGTACACCCTGGAATTTACGAGAGCGTTGATTTGTGTCCCAGCAGCCGGGCGGCCGGGCTCGCACCTGGACCAGCCCAGCCAAAGGGCCTAAGGTCTGGAACAAAAGGCGGGGGGCGGGGAGTAGAGACCGGCGAAGGGGGCGTGACCGGGAGGGGGGGGGGACTAATGGGGCTTTTCTCCCCCAGACTTTGCGTGAAGTGAGCAGCGGCGACGTCCCCAACCTAACGCCTCGCTGAGAGAGAGGGGGGGGGGGGAGGAGGGGGGAAGGTCTGAGTGTAGGCAGTGTTCGGAATCACCCTGGCAGGTAATCGCGGCGGCCAGCGTAAGCTTCTTGAAGGGGTTGAAGACGACGACGAAGAGTCCGAGGCGAAGTACTATCGACCCGTCGACCCTCCTCCCCCTTCCCTCTCCCCTTACTCTCCCCCTCCCCCTCCTCTCCCCTTTACCCTCCACCCCGCGGCGTAGCGGGTGGTCGTGGTCTGTGTCGGGGAATCCCCGGCGGTGGCGCCCCGCTGCCCCGCTGTCCCGCCCTGTCCTATGGGCACGGCGGGCGCGGCAGGGCCCCGGTAAAGTTGCGCCCGCATAGCCGAGCCCCGAGCGGCGCGCAAAGCGGAGCGCCTGACCTGTGAAACTGACAACTCTCCCCGATGAAAGCTCCCTGGGAACAAACACAGCGTGGCCATTTAGTCTGCGGTCAGGGCTAGCGAGAGAGGGAGTGTGAGAGAGAGAGGGAGAAAACAATGTGTGAGAGGGAGAGAGAGAGGCAGGGGACGTTTTCGGCCTCACCCGCAGTCCATAAAAAATGCCCCGACACACACACTGTCCCGATGGAAGTCTCGTTGCGTCTCTCTCTGCTTGGCGGACACGGAGGGTGACCGGCTGACGAATCAATGGACGGCAACCCCCTCCCCCCCCCCCTCCAGGCGCCCCTCCACCTAGCAGCCCCCCCCCCCCCCCACCCCACCCCCGCTTCCTTCCCCCTGGCCTTGTAGAAGCGATGGAGCGAGCTGTCAGTATAGGGTGAATTGATGATCACTCGACACACAACAGCCATAGCGATGCCTAAGCAGCAGCGAGGCAGAGGGGAGAAGGGGGCGGGGGCATGCAGTGGCAGCGACTCAACCACCCGCCCCCTCCTTCCCTTGTCCCTTAAAGAAAATAATAAAACAGTAAAAACCGCGCTCTTACGGCGCTGCAAACTTTTGCCCAGCCGTCCCTCACGCCGGCTTTGCACACCGGGGTATCCGCGGCACTCCCACATCACGGCATAGCCACCGCGCCGCCGCCGCCGCCGCACGCCAACACACTGACGGCACGCGACAGATTGCCTCCCGGCACGCGTGCGCCTCGCTAGCGTTGGGGGCATCACGCACGCGTCACGCACGCGTCTCGCACGTGTCACGCACGTGTCACGCACGCACGTCGTCGCCGGTGACTACCCTGCTGGAACCCCCTCGCCCAACGCATTCGCCGGGTTGTTTCTGCAGTGCGGCAGGGTTGCGGGATGCTGCTGCGGCGCCGCCGTGTCTGCCGCGGCTGTCTCTTCGCGGGGGGTCCGGTCCGCGGCCGGGCACGCCGTCGGGCCGGCCAGCAAAGTGCCCCCCCCCCCCCTGCGCTGTTCGAGTCCCTCCCCGTCAGCGCGTTGCCCGCGCGTCCTTAAAGCCCTCACCAGAGACCTTGGCAGTTGCTGGCGTTTCCAGAAGCCCTTTCCGCAGGCGCTGATGGCGTCAGGCCCTTCGGCCCTCCGGCCCTCCGGCCCTCCGGGGCTCCGGGGTGTCGATAAGGCGGCAATCATAGCGGCCCGGGGGGAGAGAGAGGGTGTCCGAGCGGTGACGTCATCGACCGGACGCGGCCGGAGGCGGCCGGAGGCGACGCACGCGAACCGGCCATCGCGCGAGCTGTGTGCTGTGCGCCGCGGGTAGGAGGGTACGCACCACGTTTTGGGGGTCGGCGAAAAACAATTTTAGAAAGTTATAAAAAACATTAATAATTGTAAATTTCTTTGATGATTATTTTAGAGTACTGGGAAGGGGGGTTAGGTCACGTGTCCTGTGGGCGCGGCCAGCGCGAGCGGCTGCCCCGCTGCCGTCACGTCCCGCCTCCGCTTTACTGCACCCCGCGGGGCTGGACGCGCCCCTTCTCTCTCCCTCCCCCTGCCCCCTCCCTCTCCCCCCCCCCCTCTCTCTCTCTCTCTCTCTCTCTCTCTCTGTCTCTCTCAGTCCGGCTTGATATATTTTCATCTCGATCTCCTCGCGAAGTCCTAAAGGCAATAATCCTTCCGATATTTATTTTTTTTCGCACACTTCCGCCACGCGCTCTCACGGGCCCTCTGCTGTATCCGCCTCGTACACGATTGTGGTGGTGGCGCGGCGCGCGCGCTTTTTCGCTCTTCCGCTTCCGGCCGGCGGCGGCGGCGGCGGAAGTGTGTATGAGAAACACTTTTGGCGGGGGATGAGAATGTTACGACCCCGAAGCGATCCCCCGCGCGCCTCGCCGCCAAACAACTTAACTTGTTTGTGACATCCGCAGTCTCACGTTGCGGTGCGGACTTTGGCCGCACCACCGCGGCGGCCGCTCGTCTTACAAATAACGTCATTCGATATTTCTGCTCCGCGATCGCTGCCCGCGGCGATAGCGGGTGTGATAAGGGAGGGATAACGCTGATAACGCGGCACCTGCCGCACCTGCCGCACCTGCGCGCGGGGCTGCGGCCGCGCTGTCCTGTCGGCCACGTGTACAGTGAAAACAGCACCGTGCCGCGAGGCGCCCCCAGTCAGTGCGCACGCACTCGGGGACGTCGAGCAGAAGCGTCATCGTCTGCGGAATTCCTTTTTTTAGAAAAATAATTAAAAAGTAATACAGTCCGAATACCCGGACGAACAAGGCGACGTGTCATTTTGTGCGTGTGTGCGTGTGTGCGTGTGTGTGTGTGGCACGCTCCGGCACCGCTGTACCACCTGTCCCCTGGTCGCTGCCTCTGATTTCCTCCCCGCCCCCCTCGTGCTGTCTCACTCGCACCCGTTGGCAAGGTGCGAGCATAAGCACCGGCTCTGATGCTCCTGTAGCCGGCTGACCACGCTCTGCCCGCCCGAGTACACGGCGAGCGTGCGGCCGAGCAGCTGCCGGGCGGAAATTAATAATTATTGTCTTGCGAGCAGGGCGTCGTCGGGGGGCTTCCGGAGCGAGGAGTCCGGCGCGGGACGGGGCGGCGTCGGGCGTCCCAGGATCTGCAAGCCGCACAAGCAGTGAGGGCGCGTGGGCTGCCGACGACAGGCGGTGGTAGGCAACACCGTTACAACTGCGCTGGGCTAGCCCGGCATCAAGGTGGGCCGCACCGGGGGTCTGCGACCCGCGGCCATTTAGCTCATGGCAGAGGGACGGACAGGGCCGTCATGAGCGGGCGCGGTGCCGCGGCGGGCCTCAGGCAGGAGGAATGACTTCCGACCGCGCAGGAAGGAAGGCGACCTCCCCCCCTCCCCGCCCTCACAATTTCTCATCGCCGTGCGCGGCGCAGCGGGGCAGGGCGCGGTCGCCGCCGCTGCCGCGGCTCGTTTACAGCGAAGCGGGATGGAAATGCTCTTGCTCTTGTTCCCGACGCGGCCCCCCTGCGGGCGGAGGCGAGGGTGCAGCTGACACAAGCTGACGTCACGACCGGGTCCCGGCGGCCCGATCAGCTGCTCCGTCAGCCGCTCTGCCCGGCTCCTTGCTGCACCTGCACCTGCAGCTGTCCCGCGGCGGCGGCCGGCTGACATGCAGCTGCCGCTGCGCTGCGGTCAAGCCAAAGATGCCTTATCTGCAGCCACAAACGGAATTTATTTTTAGAAAAAAATTACATTTTTGTTTTCTTGCCGTACAGCGATACACAATATTTCGTTGAACCACAACCGGCACCGGTTTGTCCACGCGTGCTTCTCGGATACCTAGGTCTCGGTCGGGCTACACTCCGTGGTCGTAGGGGTCACCTTCGTCCACGTCCGACACCTGTCCTCGTCCCCCGGTGTCCGAACGCCCTACCCTGCCGCTCCTCCTCCTCCTCCTCCTCCTCCTCCTCCTCCTCCTCCTCCTCCTCCTCCTTTGTTCCCTCCCCTCCAACACGGAGGGCGGCTCCGTCTCTGGAAACACATCCGGCCTCCTCCGCCCCGCCCCTCCCCCCCGCCCTGCCCACCCTGCTGTACTATCGATGTATCGACGTGTGCGCGGTGGAGCGTAGTGAGCGCCAAATTCGAAAAGGGCCCGCCGGTCATCGACAGGTGTCACGGGCAGAGATGTTATCGGGGAGGCCGGGAGGCCGGGAGGCCGGGGGCCCGGACCGGGGACCCGGACCCTTCCCGTCGGCTCTCGCCCCGTCGCTCCGGGCGGAGCAGCAACATTGACCGGGCATAAAAGGGGACGGGGGCGGACGGACGACTGGCGCGAACCTCCGCCGCCGCCGCCTTGTCCAAATCATCACCGAAGCGCGCGGATCGCCCGGAGGCGGCGGTGCGGCGGAGGTGGCTTCACCACCAGCACCTGCTGCAGCTCCTGATGATCGTGGAAAAGCACTTGAGCACAACAGGTCACGCTCATTTGCAAGTTCGGGCCGCGCGTGTGCCCCCCGGGGCGGGTGTGCGCAACAACCTGGCCCACCTGGTGCCCCCCCCCCCCCTACCACTCCATCCCTGACGTCCATCCTCCACTCAAATAAATGACCTATAAAAATACATTGTATTCGCAGTCGGGCCCACCATCAAATATGTCTCATTATTAGCACACCAAGACCGCACTGCGACGCGCATGGAACAAGGAGAGAGAGAGAGAGAGAGAGAGAGAGAGAGAGAGAGAGAGAGAGAGAGAGAGAGGGAGATGTGTATGTGCATTGTGAAACGCTGCCAGTGAATCCTTATTTTCTCTCTCCCAACCCGTGCTCTGCTGTGTTGTCTGGCGACCGTCCAAACCTTTGCTCGGAGTACAGTGCAGTTGTGTCAGGCTCTGGTAGAGAGAGAGAGAGGGGGGGGGGGGGCTGCACGGGCTGTGGCCCAGGCTGTGGCCTAGGCCTGCCTCACTGCGTGAGGTTCAAGGCGGCTCGCACAGCTTCAGGCTTGGCCGCTGCCCCGCACCGCCACCCGAGCCGCCACGCCCCTCTGCTGGCCGTGCGGTGCACCCGAAGGGTACCCCACTGCTTCCAGTCAGTGTACGCCTTCCAGTCCAGTCACTCTCCAGTCAGACTCCAGTCAGACTCCAGTCGGACACGTCGTGCGGCTACAGTACCGGGAGCGCACGGCCGCACCACACCGAAGCTCGGTAGCCGCGTGGTTAGCGAGTCCGGCCGGCGGGTGGCTGGTCGGATGTTCAACTCTTTGCCGGTCCGTGCGTTTTTCCTGTCGGCTCAGCTAAGGCGACGGTGTGTAAAGTACCGGAGGCGCACTGCCGCCATCATCGCCGCTCTGTGGCCGCATGGGTAGGGTGGCTGACCAGCGGCCGAATGGTCGTGGATTCAAGTCTGGCTAGTTCTTCAAAGTTTTTCTTATGTCTGCGCTTGGAAGACAGAGGGTAAAATATACTTCCGAACGTGGAGTCGGTATGGCTGTCTGAACGGCCGTGCGCGCTGCGTCACTGAGAGATGTAAGCGTTGGGTTTCAACTTGAAGATTCCCGCAGCACGGTCGGGCTTACCCCCGTTCCCGGGTCCGAGGTTCTCTCGGTCGCCCGGGGTTTCCGGCGGGGGGGCTCTGTGTCTACCAAGGAAACTTGGTTCGGAGACTCGGGTGTATGCTACGGGGGTACCTAGGGTTCGGTACCTTCGTTTTCGCTCCCTGTGAATCTGGCAGACGAGGACACGCCGTCGCGACTAGGGTTCGTCGTGAAGTACAGCAGCTTCGGCTGTGTACGATATAGGAAAGCCTACCTCCCCCCCAGTCCGCTCGGGAGTGGCCGCAGTGCCACAGACCAACCAGCCAGTCGAAGGGAGTTGATTCCGGAAATCTGGCTGGCGGAGGGGGCCACATTGACCGTTGCGGAAGCGTGCCCCTGAAAAAGGCCGCTGCGTTGTGCCCGTGTCTTAGCGGCGGTCGATACCTGGTACACCGGTTCCCATTCGAACACCGAAGTTAAGCAGGAGGGTTCCAGGCGGAGGCCTGGGACGAGGTAGTGCCCACCCATTTTTGCAATTTTTTTTCATAAGCATCCACATGTTTCGAAGCGAAACAAAAATATTTTCGTTTTGAGTTTTGGTCACGGTAGGAATGACTTTTTAACCTACTTTGGGGTGGGTAGCAGCTCAGAACACAGAAACCATAAATGATCGCAAAATTTTCATTCCAGTCAATGGAAAAGTCCGGTCCAGTCACCAGTCAGTGTACACCCGTCATGAGGCCCCCTCGGGGGCACCTCCTCACACTGCCCCGCGTCTCCGCCCGGGATGTTATTCTCGCTTCCGTTTTTTCGAGCGCCTGCTGGAAATGCCTATGTGGGCACCTCTGTGCACACGGGCTCCGGCCGTATAGCCGTGTAGCAGCGTAGGGCAGGGTGGAAGAGGTCATGTCGAGGGGTGGCGGCCGGTGGCGGCCGGTGGCCCCCCGCAGCGCACGGTAGTGCCCCGCCCCCCCGCCTGCTGCCAGGTCATGATCCACACGTGGGGCGCGTGTCAGTCGCATGTCAGCCGCATGTCAGCCTGTTATCAGTCGCAGCCCGGCCGTGCACAGCCACGAGTCTCCAAAGAATAGTGTTGCAAGTGGCGGCGACAAATAAATGGGAAACGAGAATAATACGGCACAAACGCTCTCTGAGTGAGTGTCTCTGAGTGTGATTGGGTTTGTTTCGAGAGCAGCAACAGATTGTACACACACACACGCGCGCGCGCGCGCACCCCGTGGAATTCCGTTTTTACATCTCTTGTGTTGGACTCTCGCTATCGGTGCGCCGGCATGCACCAAGTGGACATGCCTCCAAGTCGTGCCCGCCGCGAGAGCCAGAGAGAGAGAGAGAGAGAAGAGAGACGGAGACAGAGGAGGGGGCGGTGCAGCACCACCAGCAGCGTCGGCGGCGGCGTGCCGCTGTTGGGCTTGAAGGTCGGTCACTCGCACAGGCTGTCCCCGCGGCCCCGTCGCCGTCGCCCTCCCCGTCCCCTCCCCGTCGGTCGGGGGGTTGAAGTCCGCGGCCGCCACGCCGTCAGCGCCGCCGGCAAGCGCTCTCAGCCAGCCACACCTGCACGGCGTGATCCGGGGGCCGCGCCCCGCTGATAAGGGGTCCTGATAAGGGCGTCATACGCGATAACGAGGACGGGGTCAGGCCGCTCCGACTGGCTGCGAGCCGGGGAGGACACGGGACCTGCAAGGGGTCGTCGTAATGCAGCGCGCAGTGTACAGTTTTAAACGAAAAAGAAATCACGTTTAACGCGACATTAGCCGGGTACTTCTATGAGTAAAAAAATATTTTTTAATTTTTTTTGTCCACCCGTTTCTGTTTTTTTTTTTTTTAATTTTCAGAGTGTGAACGTTAACACGGTCCGAAAATACTCGCCGTGTAATCTATATGTAGCCGCGTCACACAAACGATCATCCGACCGCAAACCGGACACACACCGAAAGAAACTGTTTTTTTTTATTTTTTGGCTGAGGTTTCCAAAAACAAATTGTGATTACAATTTTTTTTCCTTGTTACAAAATTGGAAACAAGAGGTATTACAGTTGCGCTAATTTGGGTCACGTGCTTCCGGAGTGGCGCTGCTGTGGTGCTGGCGGCGGCGCCTCCTCGGCTATCGCGGCCTCGTCCTCCTACTGTAATCCCTCTCTCTCGGACGTCACACACGCCCCCGACGTGTGGCCCGTGTGACATCAGCACCGCCTTGGTCATTGACATCTCTCGCAGTAACTTTCCGAGGACTACACACGAGTACACCAGCACTCCAGCGGCAGAGAAGCGAGGATAGCGCTATCAGGGGCCGCCGAGGGGCGTCGCTGTCCAAAGCAGCAGCAGCGGCGGCGGCAGCAACGGCAGCAAAGCGTTTTCGTCTCACGCACAGCGGACACGCACAAACGCCGAGCAGATTTTCTTAAAATCTGAACGGAATTTTTACTCGTATTTACTCGCGATCCCCCGCAAGGAGGAGTATGGCGCCACCGACAATTTTCGCGCTGTATTATAGTAACCCACAGAGAGAGCGGGCCGCGGGGTTATTTTGGACGCCGACATACACACACACACACACACGGCCAAAAGAAGTCTTATCACAATCCGTCTCTCGATAGCAACGAAGAAGAAGAAGGAGAGGAAGCAGAGCAGCGGAATGATACGCGTGCGGCTGCCCCCGCTGCCCCCGCTGCCCCCGCTTCCCCCGCGGCCCCCGCACTATCTGGCCGAGGTGCCCCGCGTCCTTCAGGCGGCCCGGGAAGGACTCGCCGACTCCGCCGTTGTTTACACACTACTTACTAACGAAAGGATGCGAAATTAAATCGGCTAAAACAAAAGCTTCTCGCTCGCTCGCTCCTTCTCTGTCTCTCTGTCTCTGTTTTTCTCTCTCTCCCTCTCTCTCTCTCGCTCCCCGAGTCCTTTTGTGAACAACCTTACAATACATAAATCGAATCGGATCTCTCGCTCAACCTCCCTTTTTTTTTTTTTTTTTTTAATTTTTGTATGTTTGTTTGACCGTGCGAACGGGACGCACAGAGAAGAAATGGGTGACATTTCCACAGTGACCCTCGGCGGCAGCTTTCAGCTGGGTGAGAGTCAGCAGCGCTGTGCGGACGGACGCGGCGGCGAGCCGCTTGCCGTTCCGCGCCGTGCTATCACTGGCACACCTACGTGCGTCACACACGCGGGGAACTCCGTTATCAGCCGCGCTATCGGCGCTGTTATCGCCCAGGAGAGACAGCCGCCCCGCGGCCGCCTGTTGCCAGGAGGGCTGTCACCATCAGCAGCACCGCCGCCTCCACGCCAGCCTCCTCCGTGTTCGTCATCGTCCTCCTCGTCGACGACGGCGTCCTCGTGCTGCTGCGCGTCGCCCCCCCCCCCTCGGGCGCGGCGCGGGTAATCTCTGGTGTCCGGCACGCCGATAGCGTCGCTATCAGTGATAAGGGCAGCGGCCGGCCGGCTCGGGCCGCGCTGCCCGTGGCGGCGGCCCCCGCTGTCGGCCTGGCCGCGGCCCCCGCGCCTGTGGTATGTCGGCACACACCCTGCGAAACACTGCGTCACTTTCACCGATCCTTTTTATCATTTTGTAACGTTTGCGACTCGCCGCTTCCTCCTTTGCCAACATTTAAATGGCTGCAACGCACACACACACGTCACGGCCCCCGGCTTTAGCTTAGCAGCCAGAGTTTATCTCCCCGAGTTTTTGTGCACGGGGAGTGCCTTTTGGCCGGCCTGCCGCCGCCGCCGCCGCCCTGTGTCGCTTATCAGCGTGGGAGTGAGTGCGCGGCGTGGCACTACATGAGGGCCGCCAGGTACGAATGCTACTCGGCGCGCTGCCTCCGCCGCCGCCGCCGCCGCCGTGCCCCGGCAGCCCCGGCAGCCGTTATCGGGCTGTTGGCATTGCATTACGAACGCCCGACCAGCCAGGCCGGCCCTGCGCAGCCGGCAGTGCCTGGCCGCGGTATCTTATCAGAGCGACCAGCTGTGGCCGCAGCGGCCGCCGCCGCCGCCACTGCCAGCGAGGCACACACGAATGCCTGTAGTCGCAAATGCAGCGTGTGTGTGTGTGTGTGTGTGTGTGTGCACGGGGGAGGCAAGTCGCAGGAAAATGTCGGGAGGAAGGCGGTCTGTTAGAAAACCGCTGCCCGCCGGGGCCCCTGTAAGGGTTTGCGTCAGGGTAATGACTATCGCCCACGGGGGGCGGACAGACGGATAGAGAGACAGACAGACAGACAGACAGACAGACAAGGACAGAAGTCCTGTCTGCGGGCCCACGACATGGCGCCCAGGACAGGCAGCCGTCAGCGCTTCCCAGCGTCGTGGATGACAAATGTAACCCGGTGGCGGCGGCTAGGATCGCGCGCGCGTGCTCGTGGGCGAGGAGAGGCAGAGAGAGAAAGACAGAGACTGACAGGAGAGAGAGAGAGAAGGAGAGAGAGAGAGAGGGGAGAAAGAGAGGGACAGAAAGGAGCAAGAGAGAGAGAGAGAGATGAAGAAGGAAAGGTGCGAAAAGACTAAGTGAATGTGTTTGGCTCGTGACACCCGTGACAGCGCCGACACGGGACCCGGCGGGGTGCGCGGTGCGTGCGAGTGAGACGGTACGTGCCGACGACAAGGAGTGCGAGCACAGCGGCACGGCTGCGGGGCGGGTAGGCAGCGCGCCGCGCCGGCGTGCCCGGCGGGACAGCAGCTCTGCCGGGCGATACCACTGCCGTGCCGCTCCGCAGGGGGAGGAGGGGGCAGCCCCCAGGGGGGGGGGGGGGGGGGGAGGGGGCAGCCACCAGGGGGGGGGGGGGGGGGGGGCAGGGGGGGGGGGAGGGGGAGGCCTGCTGCGAGTAGCGACGCCGACGCCGACTCCCCCTTGCGTTTCGCTCGAAAAGCGTATTAGGCAACAAAGTCGTTTCATTTCCTTGCAGTCGTTGCCTGCCGAGCGGAGTGTTGCTGTTGTTGTTGTACGCTTAAAATGTTGTTGATTTTGTTGTTGTTGCTCTTCGTGTTCGTGCCCCCGGCTGCCGCGGGACACGCCGCCGCCACACAGCGGACTCCCTGACCTATACCACTCTTCGACCCCGCCCCACCTCACCTCTCCCTCTCTCTCCCTCTCTCTCTCTCCCTCCCTCTCCCATACACATCGCCTTCGGGTACGCGCCGTGCACGCACGTTCCCCGAAGCCGTGCACACGTGTCCCGCACGTGCACGTTAGGGCCCCGTCAGCGCGCGTGCCTCGCGCAGCGCACGGCCAGCGCAGCAGCGCACCGCAGCGGATTATTTTTGTACTTGGCGTCGCCAACGTTGTACGGCCGAGGCGTGAGCGGGCGGCCTCCTCGCTGTGCACGGCGGGCGTGTGCTGCCGATAAGCGGCCCCGGGACTATCAGCAGCGCGGCCCCGGTGCCCCCCCCCCCCTCCCTGCGCAGCCCCCCGGTGCCGCCCCCCCGTCGTCCTGGACACCCCGGGCGAGGCGAGCCCTCCCAACCCCAACACCCACCGACACTAGACCGCGCCGGGCGGATCGCAAGTGGCGCGCGCTGCCGAGGGGCCGAGGGCCGCTCTCGAGTTATCTCCGGTGCCTGCGGTGCCTCCGGCAGCGGGCGCAGCGCAGCGCCAGCCCCCCCCCCCCCCCCCTCTCCGTCCCGACCCTCTCCCGGAGCAGCCTGTTCCCGCTGCCGCCTGCCTGATCAATATAGCTGCCGCCGCTGCCGTGCCGCCTCCGGGCCTCCGGGGGTGGGCTCGCTGCGCGGTGCGCCGCCAGCAGGGATGCCCCGACTCACCCCCCGGGCCGCGTTGGCGAACACATGTCCGCCCGGCCGCCCTGCCAACCCCCTCGCGGGAGGGGGCGGGGCGCACGCCTTCGCCGGCGGATTCCGAAAAACTGCTTTAATGGCGCTGCCTCTGTCGCACTCGTGGGTTGCTCCTGAAGAGAGAGAGAGAGAGAGAGAGAGAGAGAGAGAGAGAGAGAGAGAGAGAGAGAGAGAGAGAGAGGGGGGGGTCCGAGAAGACACGTGAGCCGCTCCGCTGCGGTACCCCGCAGACTCTGACGTCGGCGTGCACCCGGGCCGCGCTTCGCCCACGCTCGGCTCGGTGCGGAGGCCGTGGTCGGTGAGCAGTGACTCTTCTCCGGGCTGGGGGTGGGGTGGGGGTGGGTGGGGGTGGGGTGGGAGGGGGTCACATCCGGGGTGGCGCGCTGGCAGGAGAGAGGAGGTGAGACGAGGCCCGCCCGCCCGCCCGGCCCCTCTCTACCCGTCTGCAGCGCCGACGCCGCGCGCCGCGGGGGGTCCTGGCCAGGGGCTGACAAATCGATAGAGCTACTGGTGTCCGGCCGGGCCACCCCCCGCGCCCCCCGCGGCCCCCGCGACCCCCGCGGCCCTCCGCGCCCCGCCCGGGTTTGCTCCGGCTCGGCGGGCTCCGGGGGGACGCGGGACTCTGGGGGTGGCTCCGCGGCTCCGCGTCACCTCCGGCCAGTGCTTTCGACCCCACGCCGCGCGCGTTAACCCCTCCCCCCACCCCCCTCCTCCCCCAACCCCCCACTCCCACTTAGCTTCTTTCGCCTGGTCAGGATTTCGGTCCGGCGCTGGTTCAACTTGGTCTGCAGGAGTGAGAAGAAGAGCGAGACAGAGAAAGGGAGGGACAGGGAAAAAGAGAGAGAGAGAGAGAGAGAGAGAGAGAGGGGGGGGGGGCGTTTGTAGGACGTTGGCCACCCTACTGCCAATGCACTGGCCTCTGGCTCTGGCACAAACGCGTAGCTAGGCACTCATAGCCCTGCCCTGGTTTACAATCGGCCCGTGTGATAAGCACTATCTAGGTGTGTGTGTGTGTGAGAGAGAGAGAGAGAGAGAGAGAGAGGGGGGGTGCCACCAGTGAGGTCTGGCTGTGGGGGTTGACACCCTCAACCAATAACACCTCACCGCCTGCCGTCACGTTGACAAACCAACGTTTTGACCCTGTCAGAGGTCTTGGTTTGCGGCGGGGCCGTCGGTAGCGGCCGACCTTCCCGCGACACGTCGCCGTCGTCGTCGTCGGCCTGCTGCTTCCCGCCCGGACTCCGGCACGGTCTTCCCTTCCTATCGGTCGGGGGCGGCGCGATAGCGTTATCTCCGAGATTAAGGCGAGCGGGCTTGTGAGGGGACTCGTCGTATGAGAAATGCAGACCGCCACGGTGCGGTGATGGCAGTGCGGCCGGGCCGGGCCGGGGCCCCGCGGGGGCGTGGCGGCACCGGAGCCGCGGGGCCCCGGCTGACAGAGTGTATTCCATTTCCCTGAGTGCTCGTGCCCATTGTGCGGCCCTGCCCGCAGTCCGCGGCGCGGCGCAGGTCGTACATCACGGGGAGGCGGACGGGGAGGAGGGAGGAAGGGAGGACCGCGTGAGCCCGCCGACGAGGGCGCCGCCACGCACGTCGCCGATGACGCCCTCATGGGGCGCGCAATAATTTCGCGTGACGGCGATGACGTGCTGCGGAGCAGGCGGAGCGGCGGCAGCGGATGAGAAATGTGGCCGGGGCCGCGCGGGCGTACAGAGTGTGCACGCGAGCCGGCGGCGCGTGCTGCCGCCTGCCGCGGGGGTCAGCTGCTCGCGCTGCCCGTCCTTACCATCCTGCTCGTCCTGCGGGGGACGGACTTCCGACACCCGGCCGGCAGCCGCAGACGCCTGCGAGACTGTCGGGGAGTGCTCGCCGGACGCCTCCCCTCCCCACCGCGGCCAGGCCCGGGAGGACCACGAGAGGGAGAGAGAGAGCGCGAGTCGCAATACATAGGCGGTTCCTCCGGTCAAACAAAGACGGCGATGGCGGCGGCGGCGGAGGGGGAGGGCGTAGGTTTGGAGGAAAGATGCGCGGCTCAACGTGGATCGGCTTGTGCCGGGCCGGCGGGGGCTGCTGGGGCCCAGCAGGGACAAACACCGTCCCTGATGGACGGCGAAATAATTCAATAAACGCCGACAACCTGACGGGCGACGGCGGCGACTGGCGCGGCGCGACGGGGCATATCTAATTCACGACCACCCCCCGCAGGATCCTGTTGAACTCCCTCTATCTCTCTCTCTCAGGGGGACTCTATCTCGGGCAGCCTCGCCTCGTGCCTCGTCTAGGCGCCTCTTCCATAGGCCCGATGAGTGGCTCCGCTTGACTGACGTCAAAGCAAAGGTGTTGTCGGGTTGTTTTCGTCCGCCGCGCTCCGCTCCCAGGACTGCCGTGGCCGTGCCCGGAGTCGTGAGGTAGCCGTCGTCACGAGCCCGGCGCCGCCGTGCCGCGGCCGACACGTCGCGTCGCCGCCGTCCGTGCCGCCCCCCCCCCCCTTCCTGTATCCGCCCCTGTCCCCGCCCCACGCCGCTGCCAATAGACGGCGTGGCGCGCGGGGCCGGACGGGGCCCCGGCGGCGGGCCGTCGACACCGCGACGCCGTGTCGCGAGCCCCAACTCATTAGGCGAGTGGCCATAGAACGTCCATCGACCGACGCAAATTGGATTTGTGTCGGCGTGCGGCGGCGGCGGCGGCGGCGGCGTGCCCCGCCCGGCCGTGCAGCGCGGCTCGTGTTGCGTGACAGACCGAGTGCATGAGGCCCGAAGCAGCGCCGAGCCACGGCGGGGGCGCCAGTACCCAGGGGCGCCAGTAGCCGGGGGCGCCAGTAGCCGAGGGCGCCAGTACCCAGGGGCGCCAGTATCCGGGGGCGCCCGTACCCGAAAGCGTTAGTATCCGAGGGCGCCAGCAGCAGAGGCCGCAAGCCGGGTGCGCCGTCACTGGCCCTTCTCGTGATACGCCAATTAAAATTGTTCTTACCTTCATCTTCTTTTGAAAAATGTTAAAAGGGTTCTTTTTAAATTTGTGACTTTTGACAACTTTTTAAATGTTTCTTTCTTTTTTGGCTGCCTCACGTGACCGTCGCCCAGACCTGGACCTGGGGAGGCAGAGAAGGATGTTCTGGGAGTGGGCGTCGCGGGAGCGCGGGGCACCGCACCGGGGCGGGCCGCGGCTGGCAGGCAGGGTCGGCCGGGGCGCCTCCCGCCTCCCGCATTCCCGGCATTCCCTGGTGTACTACCGCGGGCCGGACAGGGCCGGACAGGGCGGGGCAGCAGAGAGACAGGGCCGGACCGGAGAGTGAAACGGAACACCCAACGGAACAAACGCTGCGGCTGCTGCGTGCGGGCCGCGGAGCCTGGCACACACACACACACACACACACAAGGACGCCGCGGTCAGCGGGTCAGGGCGGCGGCCGAAGGCAACAGCGTCCAGCCACTGAGCACCACTAGGACGCCGCCGCCGTCGTCACCGTTCGCTTTCGCGCGGCCCAACGGGACACCACCGCGACGGCGGGACGGAACAGGAACAGGACGGGGCAGAGGAAGGGAGGGGCAAGGAGTGCGGAGGCACGCGGGACGGCGATCCAGTTCCCGCAGCGGCCGGCGGACATGACGCGCGCACCGATACCCCGTTCCATTCCGCTCGCGTCCCGCACCGCGTCCCGCACCGCGTCCCGCACCGCGGCTCGGAGGGGACGCCGTCGCGGCCACGCTCACACTTTCTCACACACTCGCGGTCCCCTTGCTGGCCTGCCCCCCGCGGGACGCCCCCCAAGCCCGGCCCGGCCTCGACTTGAAGAGGCTGGTCCGGTCGGCCGCCAATGGTCACCGAGTAAATAAACAGCCGCAAGGGGTCGGCGCGGCTCTGAGGCGGCGGCGGCGGCGGCGGCGGCGGCAAAGGCAAACATGACACTGCGGGATCGCCGCTGGGACTTTGTACCCGGCGGTCCGGGAGGGGCCGCCGCCTGCGGGGTAGGCAGGCGGCCCGGGCCCGCCGCGCGGCCACGTCGTGCGGTCGGCCTGCCCCGGCGCTCGCGGGCGGCGCGCGTGTCGCCGGAGGCGACGCCGGAGGCGCTGAGGACGCCGAGGACGCCGCCGAGGACGGCCGGGTCCCGGGGGCCGGGGGCCGGGCCGGCGACGGCACGGACCGTGTGACGTGATTATGTGGTCAGCGGACAAGATAAAGCAGGCAGGGTAGCAAGTGGTGCGCACGCACTGTGGACTCCTCCCCCGCCCCCCGCTGCTGTTGCTGCCCCGGAGGCACCACCACCACCCCCGCCCCCGCCCCCGCCGCCCCCTTCCTGGACATGCATATATTATAAGCGCCCTATCTACACTGGGGCCCGCCCCGCCCAGCCCGCACCGGCCGGCCCCGGCACTTTCCCCGACGAGGAGGGACCCCGGCAAGAGGCTACATTATGGAGGGGGGCGGGGGCACGGGGGTAGGCACGGGGGGTGGGCACGGGGGGTGGGCACGGGGGTAGGCACGGGGGGTGGGCACGGGGGGTGGGCACGGGGGTGGGCACGGGGGGTGGGCACGGGGGGTGGGCACGGGGGGTGGGCACGGGGGTGGGCACGGGGGGTGGGCACGGGGGGAGGGCACGGGGGGTGGGCACGGGGGGTGGGCACGGGGGGTGGGCACGGGGGGTGGGCACGGGGGGGGGGGGGTGGGCACGGGGGGTGGGCACGGGGGGTGGGCACGGGGGGTGGGCACGGGGGGTGGGCACGGGGGGTGGGCACGGGGGGTGGGCACGGGGGGTGGGCACGGGGGGTAGGCACGGGGGTGGGCACGGGGGGTGGGCACGGGGGGTGGGCACGGGGGGTGGGCACGGGGGGTGGGCACGGGGGGTGGACTCGGGGGGTGGGCACGGGGGGTGGGCACGGGGGGTGGGCAGTGCTTACAGCGGAGATCCGGCCGTCCTGCAGGGAACGCAGGAACCTTTTGCACTCTCTGCGACAGAGACGTCGGCTACACGACCCTGCCACGACCCTGCCACGACCCTGCCACGACCCTGCCACGACCCTGCCACGACCCTGCCACGACCCTCCACAGGGCCGGGCAGCAGCAGTACGGCAGTGAGGAACACGCGGCTCCCGGCCTTCCTGCCGCGCTCACATTCTAGTCCGTGTTGCACGTGTCATTGCCGTACATACGTGTTTTGTTTTTTGTTGTATTTTTTTTTCGCCGCCGCGGACAGACAGACAGACAGACAGACGGCCGGACGGACTGTTGCGTGACGCGCTGGTGATCACGTGACCAGCCCTGCTTCCGTGCGCGGACCGTGCGCGGCCCGTGCAGCGGAGCCTAGCGGGTGGAAGGTCCTCGATGACTGTCCTTCTGAAGCACACACACACACACACACACGGCAAGCCGCCGAAGGAATAGGCATCTCGAATAGGCATCTCCAGAACGGAAGTGGAATCGTCTAAAAGGAACTCATCCTGGGCAGCAGCCGGTCAGTATGATACTTGCGATGCACTGCGGATACACTCTCCGTACCGTGCGATTTACCATGCCAGCCCTATGGAAGCACTACGGACCCCAACACTTATTTGCGCTTCTGTTTTCGATAGCCGTCGTCGTGGAAATGCCTATCCTGCGTCGCGTCGCGCGGAAACTAAAAATGGCGCGGTCGTTTGTGTGCGGAAAGGGGGCAGGAGGAGTGGGGCGGGAGGAGCATGTTGACGCTGTCACCCGAGCCGGGTCGCGCATCCGCCGCCGCCGCCGTCAGCAAGGCGGCCGAATTGTGTGCGCGTCGGCGCCACTGGCTGCTCCGCCATGAAAACGCACGCCTCGCAAGAACAAAAATAAGAAAACTATCACAGTATGCGCCCCACGGGAAAATATTTGCGGCGCTGTGCTGCGGGGCCGCGGCGACCGCTAGCTGGGCCCGCGCTAATGATGGGGGGGGGGGGGGGTGGAGGGCCCGCGGGCTGAGTCAGCGGGGGTGGTGGCGGCGCTGGCCAAGTAGAAGCGAAGGGTGGCGCTGAGAGGGGAGGAGGAGCGATGAAGACGACGGCGCGGCGCAGGGAGGACGATCAGGACACGAGGACGCCGATGGCGGGACGCAACGACCTGTCATCGGGCGCAGGCCGCGCAGGCGCCCGGCGCCGCCCCCATGACGGCCGTCGGTCAGCACTTGACTCGTGCTCGGCGTGGGCGTCCCCCCAGCCGACGGCCGCGCTGCTCCGTGTGGCGACGCTGACGGCCGCGCCCGCCTCGCCTACCCCGCCCCGGTGCTCCGCGGTCAGCACCACTATAATAAGAACTGCGCGGTGGCGGCGGCGTGTTGTGTTCCGGTGGGCGTCATCGCCACGCCGGCCGGCAACGCGAGGCCGCCTGCTGCCGCCGCAGCGCGGGGCTGGGCTCGGCGTGGGAACGCACCACCTCGTCGTGGTGGCGGTGCGGCTGTCCAAGGCAGAACCACGCCGGGGGAGGAGGGCGCCGCCGTGCTGACCACGCTGCTGACGGCCGCGGCGTGCTGACCGGCGCGCGGCCCTTAGGCGGCCGTTAAGAGGAAAGAGGACCACTGCTGTTTTCGGCCTCCGCGGGACGATTTTGAGTCGTCTTCTAACGATCGCCACGGCCAAACCGTTCGATGCATCGACTTCAAACTTCGCGAGGAAGCAGTTAAAGGTTCGATATGTTCAAATAATTTTTTTAACCACTCTGACATACCAAAAAACGACTTAGACTTTGCGCTTAAATAGCTTTCTTCTCCGGACACGGAAAAATAATCCCCACCACAGTTCTCTAGTATGATCCTTCTTCTGTCCCATGGTTCTTGTCCGAGCTCGCTGCGATCAACGGTGTGGCGTCAATCTTGAGAACGCCAAGCCTCTGCACACCACAATTTGAACGCCCTCACTAGTGCTCGCTGGCCAACTTTTGAATGAAGTATACCGAGTCGGGTCTGCGCAGGGTCTGCCTCATACCACCTCCTCCACCAGCCGTGCGCCTTTTGTCTCGCCTGGCCCCCGCCCGCCCCCGCCTCCGGTCCTACGCATGCAGGCCGGCCCAGCCGGGGATGGGATCCCATTGCGCACAAAAAAAAGGACGAAGCACCCAAAGTCAAGATTTTGAACGGAAGTTCCGACATCGCCGAGCAATGGTTCATTTTCCTGGCAGTCTCAAGACAAACAGAATGACGTTTGTCAGGTGATTGTATCTCATTTCGTTCGCTCGCTATAAAATTTTATCGCATATTTTACTGGTACCGAAATTCCGCTAATCTTCTGAATGAAGCGAGCTAGAAATGACTGCCAAACGCCATTTTGTTCGTCTCGTTGTGTACAATGATATGGGACAACAGCCATAAGTGTCTGTCAAAACGCAAGATTGGACTGGCGGCATTGCCTGCCCGTACAATGGGACGACCGGGCACCGGCCCGGCGGGGGGCAGCCGAACCGCACCACGCATGCAGCACATGCGAAGGGAGCGGGGCGGGGGAGGCAGTGCGGGGGCGGCGCATAGCGTGCTGACCCCATCATTCGCGCGCTTCTGAAAAATGCTCAAATTGTGGTGTGCGCTTGGCGTTCTCAAGATTGACGCCACACCGGCGCGATCTCGGACAAGAACCGAACAAACTAGAGAACTGTGGTGGGGATTTTTCCGTGTCCGGAGTAAAAAGGAATCGAAGCGCAAAGTCTCAGTCGTTTTTAGGTATGTCAGACCGGTTCATAATTTTTTTTGAACACACCGACATTAAGACTGAACCTTTAACTACTGCCTCAGCAAATTTGAATTCGATATCTCGAACGGTTTAGCCGTCGCGATCGTCAGAAGATGACTCAAAATCGGCCCGCAGAGGCCGAAAACAGCAGTGGTCCTCTTTCCTCTTAAGGCCCTCCCCGCAGGCCTCCGCCGCGCCCTGACGACCCCCTGGCCGCACAGAGCCGCTCGGACGCCGGGGAACTGTCACTGCTGAGCGCAGCACCTTGCGCTGCGCTCCCCGAAGCCAGCGGCGGGGCCGAGGCGGAGACACGCTCGGGCTGCCGGCCCCCCGGGCAGGGCTGCCTGCAGGGTGGCTCCGCTCCTCCGGCAGATATCGCCGACCCGGAGCCCCCGGAGCCCCCCGGAGCCTGCTGGGCCGGAGCGGCGGCGGCGGCTCGGGTCGCTCGCTTGTCCCCGCAACGCAAATTACGCGCTAAATGACTTTGACTCGATCAGCAAAAGCGGGCGGGGTCGCTGGAGCTCGACGTCGGCGTCGTGTTATAGAAGGAAGGGGTGGCGGGGGACCCGCGCTGGCGGGGGCGCTGGGTATAGCAGGCCGCCGAGGTCATCGTCATCGTCACCGACACAGTCACCGACGCAGTCACCGACACAGCCACCGCGGCCCCGCATCCGTCCGGCTCGACATGCCCACTTTTTGCCTCGCTGCGCTAAATACCTTCGGACGACGTCGGCGGCGGCGGGGAGGACAGACAGGTCTGCGTGTGTCGTAACGGATCGAGTGCGGGTCGGGCACTCGCCTCGCAGCCGCGGTGCAGGTATATAAGCCGCGGGCTGCCGGCCGGCCGCTGCCAGTCCGCGAACATCTCCTCAAGGGTTTTCAAACCGCGTCGCGTAGGTGCCCCGGCCGAGTGCACGCACAAGGCGCACAGTAAATTCCCAGGGTCGTGGGGAAGGGGGGGGGGGGGTGGCGGGGGCTCGACGCAAATATATTTCGAAATACACACACACATGCACGCACGTATGTCCGCCTCGCTTCCGCCACGCTGCCAGACGTGCGCCCTGCATGGCCCTGCCCCGCACGTCGGCACTGACTTGCCGCGCGGGGTTTCGCTGGTTGGCAGCACTGCGGCAGCGGCGGCGGCGGCGGCCCCGTATCGAAGGCCCGCTCTCGAAATAGAGATAAGCCCCGTGATTTAATGGCACGTGTGTGTGAGTCAGTGTGTGTGAGTGAGTGAGTGTGTGTGTGCGCGATGCTGATTTGAACGTCCGCTGCTGCTCGGCGGCCATGGCGGCTAGACGCGCAGGAGGGGAGGGGGGGGGGGGGCGGTTGGGAAAGGGCAGGAAGTTGTGGGGCGGCGACGACAGCAGCAGAGATGGAACACAGAATGTCAGAGCGCCGCGCGGCACACGTCACGCAAAAGGTTTCCGTATCAGCGGAGTCCGCAGCCACCACGGCGTTGTGACACGTGGACATGAATGAGCGAGCGCCCCCGGCTGCCGGCCGGGCATCCACAAAAACCAATCTGCCTAGTACATGTATTGTAGTGTACGACTTTGGCCAAATGCTGTAATTTTTTTTTTTGGTATCGGTGGTATTTTTTTGATCAAAACGAGCAACGATTTTTTTTTCTTCATTTTTGTTTTGTTGGCGAGCTTGCTTGACCCTACTGCGTGGTGAGATTAGCGTCGCTCAGCGGCGGCGGACAGGGCAGAGGAAATAGGATAAGGAAAGGAATGATACCGAGCGGCCGGGGCAAACTTGTATAAAGTCTCACCCCATAATAATGTTTCCCTCTTAACCCGATGGTGATGCACGCCGTCTGTCTATCGCGGTGGTGTAGGTGACCTCCCGGCCAGCCAGATTACTGTGTGTGTGTGTGTGCGAGGGACTTTGCCACTTTCACGTTTCACAACACGCCCGGTGATGGTCATCCGTGGAATGATTACGAAATACATTATACAAAGAAAATGAAACAGGGAAGGGCGTTGTGTGTGTGTGTGTGTGTGTGTGTGTGTGTGTGTGCCCCGCGGTCCGACCCGCCTCCTCGCGATCGCACTGAAACAAAACTCATCAAATTCAATCGACTAAAATTATTTTTTTGTAAATTTGGTCCAGCATGCAAAAAAAAAAAAATTTAATTCCAATGCCAATACCGCTGCCCGATCGGCCCCCTCCGCCTATAACCGACGGCCTTCGGAGAACTCCATCATACTGGAGTCAGTTGCATTGTAAGGAAGATGCAGATACCATTTTTCTGCCAGCCCCGGTATGCCGCGGCTGTGTGTGCCGCTGTGCTGGCTCCCCTCCAGCCGACCGGCTTCTCAAGGCAGGCCGCTGCCGCTGCCGCCGCTGCCGCTGCCGCCGCTGCCGCTGCCGCCGCTGCTGCCGAGCGACACGGACAGGGTCGTAAGGTGCACCACTTATTTGTGAACAGCGGATTCATGACACTCCCTACCCGCACGGGCGCTAGTGTGTGTGTGTGTGTCGTGTGTGTGTGTGTGTGTGTGTGTGTGTGTGTGTGTGTGTGTGTGTGTGTGTGACGTGGCCGAGCGGCGCCGCCGCGCCATTTTGAATAAAACATTGGACCGCCGGGGCGGCGGCATACACAAGAAGCCGGTCGCCGCCGCCGAGATTCGAACCAGCGACCCCGCGCACCCTACATCCTCATCACCATCGCCAACGACGACGACGAGGAGGAGGAGGAGGAGGAGGAGGAGGAGGAGAGGAGGAGGAGGAGGAGGAGGAGGAGGAGGAGGAGGAGGAGGAGGAGGAGGAGGAGGAGGAGGAGGAGGAAAAGAGGAGGAGGAGGAGGAGGAGGAGAAGACGAGAAGGAGGAGGAGAGGAGCAGGAGGAAGTGGAGGAGTAGCGCCGCGGAGCAGCGGCGGCAGCGGCGGCAAGGAAGGAAGGACAAACCGAACAAAAAAAAAAGTCTGGAAAATGCGCAAAAGGACAAGACGGGTTCTTGCATCACGACGCGGTGTCTCACTGTGCTCGAGGGTTGGTGGGTGAGAGAGAGAGAGAGAGAGAGAGAGAGAGAGAGAGAGGGAGAGAGAGAGAAAGGGAGGGGAGGAATCAGTTCAGGGACCACGGAGACGTCTCTCTCTCTCTCTCTCTCTCTCTCTCTCTCTCTCTCTCTGTGCATTGGCATGGACGCGAAAAAAAAAAGAGCAAAGAGAGGAGAAGACAAGCCGAGAAAAAGGATAGGACCTAAGGCCCGCATAGCCAGCAGGCAGCCGGCAGCGCGGAGGTGCCGCACCGGGGCTGTGTAGGCTGTACTACGTACTGAGGCGGCACTGCGCTGACATGAGGCGTGCAGCGCGCAGACTCTAGAGAGCACGGATTACCATGAGCGTGCACGCCGCGCAGACATGGGCATGGACACCCCGGGGCTCGGACTCGCCTCCCCCCTCCTCCTCCTCCTCCGACCGGCTTCGGCGGCCGCGTGCATTCCTCTCCCACTCCCAGTCTGTTTGTCGTGGCGGCTGCCCCCTCCTCCCCCCCTCCTCCCCCTCCCCCCTTCACCACGCTGCCCGCTCGCACGCCCGGTCCCGGTCCGCGGTCGGGGTCGTGTTAAGTCGCGCCCAAAATATCCGGCCGATGCGCCGAGAGAGAGAGAGAGAGAGAGAGAGAGAGAGAGAGAGAGAGAGAGAGAGAGAGATGCCGGCGATGCAGCACCATCCCGGTCGAGCCGGGTCCGCCCCGCCGCGCACTGCCTGCCCCGCCCCGGGAGTCTTCGAGTCGAGATCCCCGGCGCCGCGACGACCCAGATAGCAGGGTGACGTGGCGCTTCGGCTTCTGCGGCGGCGGCGGCGGCGGCGGCGGCGGCGGCGGCGGCGGCGGCGGCGGCAGTTGCCTACCCCAAGAAGACCATTAGAACCTCGGCGGCACAGCAGCGTCCAGGGCGCCCGCCGCGTCACCACGACCCTGGCAAGAAGGAGGGGAGAAGCCTCTCTCTCCCTCACTCACTCTCTCTCTTTCTCTTTACTCTTTCTCTCTCTCTCTCTCCATCTCTCTAAATATATCTCTCTATTCCAACAGTGTCCTCGACCATCGTCTATCTGGGAGTCTGACTGGCGGGGCATTCTGATTGAGAGGCCTGGAATGAGAGAGAGAGAGAGTCGGCCACGTCAGCATCTCCCCTTTCCTCTCTGTCTCTCTCACTCTCTTTCAATCTACCCGCCTCGCCCTTCTGTCCCTCTCCCCCTCATCCTCCATGATGCCGTCTACCTTCTCGCTCCGCGGGGCCCCGTGAGGATAGGCAGTCCCGCAGCGCACGGCCGAGCGCAGGGCTGGCCTACCCGGCGCGGGGCTCTCTCTCTCTCTC
Source organism: Megalurothrips usitatus (assembly GCA_026979955.1). NCBI lineage: Eukaryota > Metazoa > Arthropoda > Insecta > Thysanoptera > Thripidae > Megalurothrips > Megalurothrips usitatus. The sequence continues at coordinate 5,208,955 of CM049596.1, forward strand.
TCTCTCGCTCCCGCAGTCGGTGCCGGCGGCCTGCCTCTCGGCCCGCCTCGGCACAGAGAGCACAACGCAACGCGCAATCTGGGAGGCGATTAGATAGCACTGTTTCTGTTTACATCGTCTCCGGCTGGCGCTGATACCGCCGTATCGCGACTGGCTGTTCCTGAACCCCACGCACACACACACACACGCCCACACACACACACACGAACACTCCCTTCTCACTCGCGCATGCCCACAAGGAGACCGGGAGCGACAGAGACGCACATACATGCTGCAGCCGGCTGGGGCGCGCCGAGCTGCCGGCGACTTGCTACGCGTATTTTTGCGAAGGAGCAAAAATAAAATAATACGAATCCTCGCGAATACTAGTGTGTCTTAATGCTCGCGATACGTGCGAGAGAGAGAGAGAGAGAGAGAGAGAGGGAGATAAGGCTGGGACAGTGTGGTGCACGTGGCGCCTCGCATCCAGGCCGTGCCCAGGCGGTGGCGGGCGGGCCGGGGCCGTCATCAAGGAAGCGCTGTCTGGCTGAGGCCCGGCTGTTTACCAGCAGTGTTGACTCAATCGCCCCCACACACGTCGGGGGCCTGTTCTGTGTACGGCAGGGAGCGGGCCGGGCCGGGCCGGGCTGGCCGACATGAGCGCGCTATGCGGTTCCGTTTTATATATGCCGAATGGAGAAGGGACTATGATGCCAGAGCAGACGCGGTGCGGAACATGACATCTCCCCGCCTCCCAGTGCCTGCCTCTCCCCCTCCCCCCGGGCCCGATCTCCGGTCTAATCTTTCTAAGAACACAATGCGAACACAAACACACTCACACACACACACACGCCGCCTACCAGACCGGCCCGGCGAACATTCCCCGAACCGGACCGGCAAGCAGTAACAGCAGCAGCAGCGGCGGCAGCAGCGGCCCCACGCCCGTCCAGAGCCTGTGCGCCTGTGAGGCTGTGGGTCGGTGGAGGGAGTCGGTACTCTCGGGGGAGTACCGCACCTCCTAGACGGCAGCGGCGGCGCTGGCCAGCCACCGGTCCCGCCGGCCCCCGGCACAGCGCGCCCCTCCCATTCATCCATACTTGTCCATCCACGGGAGGAGCAGGAGCAGGAGCAGGAGGAGGAGGAGGAGGAGTGGGACGGGGAGGAGAAGGGGAGAGCGGAACGGGAATCTCTCTCTCTCTCTCTCTCTCTCTCTCTCTCTCTCTCTCTCTCTCTCTCTCTCTCTCTCCCGGCACACAGCAGTTGTGTGTGCCGCTGCCGCCAAGGTCGGAAAGAGGTCGAGCCGGGCCGTACCGAGCCGGGCCGAGTTGTCGGGCGTGGAGTGTGGGCCTGTGGGCCGGGCGCGGTGTGGTCCGGGTCTGTCTGTTCTTACAATGCGAGGGGGGGGGGGGGGGGCGGTGCTGAGGTGCTGTCGTCGGCGGCGGCGTTGTCACCGGGGCGTCACGGCCCGCGGCGCCGAGCTCCCGGGTGACATCATCGTGGCCCTCCAGCAGCACGGCGGCGTCACACGTGCTGACGGCGGCGGCGGCGGCGGCGGCGACAGCGGCGACAGCATGCCCCCACGCCGCCGCCGCCGCCGCCGCCGATCTGCAGTTTGTGAAGGGCACACGCGCAGCGGTGTATTTTTACCAGCCGCGCGCCTCGTCGCCGGTTATCGCATGTGTGCCTCGGTGTGTGTGTGTGTGTGTGTGCCCCGTGGGCCCCCGCGGGCGGCAGGGCCCCGAGCCCGTCGCACCACGCGGCCCCCGCGGCCCCGTGCTGCTGTGCCGTGCTGCTCGTCGACGCGGTCGTGTCAGTTCAGCGAGCACTGCACAGCGTCCGTCACGTCCGCGAACACACACACACACACACACACACACACACACACACACACACACACAGGCCCAGCCGCAGCGTGCGTGCTCGGATGTTCCACGGGCCGCGGGGGCTACATGTACAGGGCCACCATCACAAGCCACTCGCTGACACCGGCGTGGCGTGGCGTGGCGTGGCGTGGCGTGGCGTGGCGTGGCGTGGCGTGGCGCGGGGCACTGCCACTACACCCGGCCGGACGGGTTGCTCTCGGCCCGCGGGTATCGCGTGCTTATTTTTGGCCCGGCTGGTCGTTATCCATTTTGTCGTGCCGAAGCTGCTGCTGCCGCCACCACCGCCGCCGCCGTGCTCGGAGAGGCGTCCATTGAAGCAGGACGGCCACGTCGCCGGGGGCTCGGTGGGGCCCCCGGGGGGGCCCCCCGGGGGGGGGGGGGGGGGGGGGGCTGGCCGACCAACCAGGCCGCCGCCGACGCTCGGCCGCTGCTGCCGCTCCGCTCGGCGGCCCGCCTGGCCTGCCTCCTGCCAGACCGCAGCCCGCGGCCCGCGGCGGAGAAGGCATTGCCCCCGCGAGGCGAGGCGCGGCCACGCCACCGGCTGCAAGGCCCAGCCGGCACAGGAGGTGCCTACCGCACGGACAGGAAGAACAAAAAAAAATCAAATAATAAGGGTCGACTTTCTGACTGGCTTTATACAGTCTGTGAGACCCGAAGTTCCGCTGGGGTGTTGACGACAAAAAAAATATTTTTCGCGACCAAAATATGGAACAAAATTAACTATCAGAACCTTTAAAATGAATCGCGAGTGCTGTAATAAATGCAAACTGCTTTTGGAGCACGTCCTTAAGAGAGAGAGAGAGGGAGAGGCAGACAGAGAGGGGGGTGGGGTCCGAGAAAGACAGTGTCCTTGCTGGCCGCCGAGTGCGCCCCTGACAGTGGTCCGCGCCGGAGCGGTCAGCCAGCCCAGCGAGTGGACGGCCGGGCGGAACGCCGGAAACGTCCAATTCGACAATTACGCTGTCGTGATGAAACAAGGCGTCCGGGAGCCGGGGGAGCAGAAGAAGCAGGACTCGTGGACGCGGGGCGCGGGGCCCTAGGCGGAGCCTCATCAGGCCGGACTCCAGGCTCCGGGCCCCGGCTCCAGCTCCAGCCCCGGCTCCAGGCGCGGCGGGGGCCTCCGGAATGTGTCTCGTCACGGCTTCTGGTGGGATGGATTGTTTGAGGCGGGAGCTGCTGCTGCGGTGGTGCGGCCGGCCGGTGGGTACGTTACAGCACTCCGCCCGCGGCCCGCGGCCAGGAAGCACCGTCAGCATAGCCGGGCAAAAATAGTGAGCCCAAGACACCCATACGGGCGTGACGGCGGGGGGCCGACCGCCACGCCTGCCGACGTGGTCCGGAGCCGGAGTCCGGGCGCCGCCGTCGTGCTGGGGGCTCACCGCCGTGCCCCGGGATGTAAACAAGGCCGCAGAGCCGGAGGGGTGGGCGGCCAGGCCACAGGCCGGGCCGGGCCGTGTCATGGCGGCGGCGGCGGCGCGAGCGTCGTCAAAATAATTGATGGCGGGTGCGCGAGCAACACGAGCAGCGCGTGATGGCGGCGTGCGGTGTGCGCTAAGAGCCCTGATGGCTGGACACACACGGGCGCCGCACCGCGACACGACACGACACGCCGCGGGACGTCTGTAATCTGAATGACGGATCTCGCATGCATTGCAGCAGGTAGCTGTTGCTCCCACTGACGCTGCCCTGCCGCCCCCACACACACCCCGCCGCCTCCGCCTCCCCTCTCTGCCCTGCAGGCCGCGCGCCGTTCGCAACCTTCACCCTCCCCCCCCCCCCCCCCCCCCCCCCCGCGCCCTCCCCTCCCCCTCCCGCACCCCCTGGGCGCGCGGCCGACGTCGCCGCCGCGGTGCCGCCACACCAGGCCACGCCACGCGCCACCCTGACCCGTCCTCTGGCAGGCAAGCGTGCGGCGGGCGGGGCGGGGCGGGCGGCTGCAGCGCCTCCACCCCTCCCCTCCTTCCCTCCCCTCCTCCCCTCCCCTCCTCCCCTCCCCTCCTCCCCTCCCGTCCCATCCTCCCCTCACTCCCTCAGGACGTTGCATGCCTGGCGCGACGCAACGCCGCCGGCCGACACGCGTGTCGGGGCCGAAGGGGGAGAGAGACAGACAGAGAACAGAGAGAGAGAGAGAGGAGGGGGACAGAGACAGAGAGGGTGAATCCGTCTAACAGCTGCTGCTGCTGCGGGCCCCGTCGAGAACGCGGATCAGAGGGGCCCACGCTGTGCTGGTCAGGGGTGTGTGGCGTCCGCCCGTCTCGTGGGAGTGAGAGCGAGAGACAGCCGGCCAGACGGACAGAGAGAGAGGGGGGAGACTTAGACGTACAGACAAGCACGGAGATAGACAGAGAGAGAGAGAGAGAGGCGATGAGTCACCCGGCCCCACCGGCGGCGGTCGCTCATAAACCGAGTACATAACCCCTGTCACGACACAGCAGGCATTCCGGCACTGGCGTTCGACCCTGCGGCAGTGTCGCCCTCTGGCGGCCGAGTCGTTGTCGGCGTCAGCCCGCAAGGGGAAACACGAAATAACGGGTGTTGACGGTCGCGGCGTCTGCGCAGGCACCCGACGGCGCCTGCCGGGTAGGCAACCGCCGGCCGGAGACGCACGCGTGTCGCGCGGGCCGGCCTACCCCACCGTCCGCAGGCGCCCTGCGCTGGGCGGGGCTCACGCTCCCGGTCGGGTCTGACGTGTACACGACGTCGTGCCGCGCGGCTGTGACTCTGCGGGGATAGGAGAGCGAGAGGGTGACCTCTGTTTGGCGGCGCCAAGGGGGAAAAGGGCGGCCGATAGTGCGATAAAACCGGCGGGCCGCGCAGGCCGGCGGCCATGGCGTCTGCTCGACTCGAACGAACCGGAAAAGTCTGAGTCTGGTGTGGCGATGAGGCCGCCCGCTGCCTGCTCCGCTATCGCTGCCGCGGCCTGGCGCCCACCCCGCACCCCGCGGGGCTCCCCCCTGGAGTGGTGGCCGCGGCCGCCCCGCCGTCGCTGCAGCAGCGACTCGCGCTCTCAGAAGAGCCTTCGCTTGACTTTCAGCTCGTGGCGGCGGCGGCGGCGAGCTGGCCGTGACTTTCGCCTAGGTCGCGATCGGTAAACAAAGCGTGCCGCGGGGGCCGCGGGGGCGGGCGGACATGCCCGCCCCGCCGGCCGCGACCCCCGCGTCCGCGAGCTCCAGGCCGTTGTGGATGTGGGTGGTCACCGGGTCGGCCAGCGCCGCGAAAAGCCGCGACGGGGAGCGTGTGGCGGCCGGGCGTAGCGCCGCGGCCCCGACGGACGCAATATTTCCCGGCCGCCCGGCCGCGCGGGGTCGCGTGGCAGCCGCCATGGCCGTCGTCGTGGTGGCGGCGGCGGCGGCGCGCGGAGCGGCGTACGCTCACCCCCGACCGCGCCCCACAACCCCGGCGCGGCGCGGCGCGGCGAGGGAGGCCCACCCTCCGGATCAATCACAGCCGACGGCGTGGGGCGGGGGAGGGGGAGGGGTGAAGAGCCTTGCCGCGGCCCTCCCCCCTTCCGCCGTGCGCGGCCGAGGCTTGGCAACAGCGCCGCCTCGTCCGACACGGCGTACGGGACCGCGACGGGCCGCCGCGCGCCTCTGCAACGCGGCGGCCGGAGCGGCGACGCGGCGCCCCCCTCGGCGCCCCCCTCATCCCCCCCCCCCACCGGGTCTCTCCTCTCGCCCCTCCGCGGGATGGGTTGGAGGTGGTTGGAGGCCGGCGGGGGCCTCGCCTGGCTGTACAGCGGCTAGGCACGACGCTGCTGCTGCTGCTGCTGCCTCGCCGTTGATGACGTCACGACCGCGATGTGACCAGTTTCACCCTCCTGCCCCTCCCCCTCCTCTATCCGGGACGTGGTGTCCGACACGCATCCTCTGCGGGAGCTCCCGCCCCGCCCTCCCGGCCTCAGCAGTCATCGGGACCTGACCTCCTCGTCCTCGGCAGCTCTCGGCTCGCCGTTCCTGCCGCCCGTCTCCGCCAGTTTTTTCTACCCCCCACGGGATCCCCCTGCGGTGCAGGATTGAATCGCAGCCCCGTCCGCCGGCGCCCCCCACCGGGAAGCCTCCCTCATCCTCATTACTCGGAAAGAGGAACATTTATTTTCGGAAGCGCGGCGGCGGCGGCGGGAAAGGGCGTTGCGCGGCTGTGTTTTGGAGCAGAGGAGGGTGGGGAGGCTCCGAAACGAACGCGCTACACGCGCACTCGGGAAAAATCTCAGATTGGATTTTTGGACCGTCATACTTCCTTGTCCTTGTAGTACCATAGGTCCCTGGGACCCTTCGGCTACTAGGCCGCCGCCAATTTTCGTTCAAGCTCAATTCTGCGTTACGTCCCCGCACGGTTCCCCTGTTCCGTGAAGTGTTTCTAGTCCGGCTACAGACACGGTAGCGGTGTTGGTGACGGGGGGCACTGTTTACAGCACGCGCGTCGCTACGAGCTCAGCCCCGTCGGTGGAGGGGGAGGGCAGGGGGCTTCGCCTCACCCCTAGAGGCGGCGCTGCCTGCCCGCCGAGCTTGTTCCAAACCAAAACGAAAGAGTGTGCGCGCCGCACCCCGCCGACCCGGCCCGCCTCTGCTTGTCGCCGCCGCCTCGGCTCTCGGGGGACCCTGCCGCGCCGCGCCGCGCCTCGCCGCGCCCTTTCGCGCCATTTCAGCGGACGTATTATCCTGATTGCTTTCCGCCTTTTCCCCAACAAAAACGGCGAACCCTCTTTTGCTGCGCCGCCCGCGGCGTCGCCGTCCTCACCCCATCCCTCTCTCTCTCTCTCTCTCTCTCTCTCTCTCTCTCTCTCTCACTCTCTCTCTCTCTCTGGCTCCCTTACAGCCCGCGGAGCACGCCCCCACACGTACGGGTGGGCGTGTACGCGTGTGTATGTGTGCCGCTGCCGCCACTGCTGCGCGCTCCGATCCGATTCAGAGAGGAACTTTCCGACGGCTCCTAGCAGAAGACAAACGGCCGCGCCCGACCCGTGCCGCGCCCCGTGCCGAGGCCCCCTCACGTCGTGTTTCGACACTCCGCTCCCCCTCCTCGATGTAACCCTTCTTTGAGGCGGCAGCGAGCGCGCGTCGCCGCCGCCGCCGCCGCCACCGTCCCTCCTGGGGGACGGCCGCGCCACAGAGGACGCCGTCAGCACCGCAACGCCGGCAGCACCGGCCTGAGCCGGCCCGCGGCCTCTTGCGACACGACGCTCGGGACGTTCGAGAGGCCGTCAGGAAGCGCACATGTTTCTGCCAGAAGTTTTGTTTCTGAGTACTCGGGGAGGACTCGGCGCAGGTCCTGGCCGTGCACTGCCGCCGACTGCCCCCTCTCTTCCTCCTCCTCCTCCTCCTCCGCCTCCTCCTCTTCTCCTTCCTCCTCCGCCTCCTCCGAGGCAACAGCCGCCCCGGCGCGCCACGGTGCTTACTTCTTTGCCATGAGAGCGGGGCTGGTCTCCGCTGGCTCTGCAGCAGCAGCAGCAGCAGACCCGCGCCGCATGCCTCGCCAAGCAAAACGAAATAAACAACGTCTACAGATTTTATGTGTCTGCTGCGTGCGGGGCCGCGTGGGGCCGCTGGCCGCGCAGCGCACAGCCGGGCGAGGCGCAACGCGTAACAACAACCTCGCCTCGGCGGCGGCAGCGGCGGAGTGGCTGCCCCCCTAACCCCTCCCCCGCCCACTCGACCCGACCACCCCGGTCGTGTTGAAAAATCAAGCGGCGTCCCTCTCTGCCAATATTCGCAGCACTGCAACACGGCCCTTCCCTCCTCTCTCTCTCTCTCTCTCTCTCTCTCTCTCTCTCTCTCTCTCTCTCTCTCTCTCTCTCTCTCTCTCTCCAGCCCTCCCGCCGCTGCCCCGCCTCGCACTCCCATGGCTCCCATGGCTGCGCACGCAAGCACAAGGCGGACGCAGAAGAGGTTCCGGTCCCCCCCCCCCCTCCTTTTTCGCGTGCAGTTGCATTTCTGCAGCGGATGGACTGCCCACTTCTGCTGTCCGATTCCACCCCACACTTGCCCTCTGTCTCTGTCGCACGCGTGGGCAGCTCCGTAGGATAGAGAGAGAGAGGGTCCTATGTCCGCAAAGTGTTCGGAATCTTGCTGGCTGCTGCCGCTGCCGCCGGTCCGGAGAGGAAAGGACAGAGCAGGACCGGAGTGGACTGGACTGGACTGCCCCACCTTCAGACTCCGGCCGCGCCGCCGCTGGCTGCGTTGGCTTGGTACCTGTTCGCGGTGTTGCCGATGTGCAGATGTACCACCGCCACCCGCGAGTGAGTGAGTGAGTGAAAGGCAAAGGCAAGAGAGAGAGAGAGAGAGAGAGAGAGAGAGAGAGAGATGCAGCAAGTCCTGCAATACGAGGACGCGAGGAAGGATTCTGGTGCGTTGCCTTCGTGTCGTGAGCGGGTATACGTACCTGTATGGGCGTGTCATCCCCCCCCCCCTCTCTCTCTCTCTCTCTCTCTCTCTCTCTCTCTCTCTCTCTCTCTCACTCTCTCTCTGTCCATGGTGGTAGCCCCTTACGAACGGCTCTGCTAGGCAACCCCGACTCCAGTACGCACCGCGGTGCTGTCTACCTTCACGGGGCTCCCAGCTCCGCGCTCCGCCCGGGATGTTACGGTTTGCTCTGAGGATTCTGTATCTGCGAACGGGATCCGTGTCCTGAACGGAGGGAGAGAGAGAGACAGAGACAGAGAGAGAAGAGAGAGAGAGAAGAGGGGGGGGGGGGGGGTAGGTGGAAGGCAAGCCGGAGCTGCGCCGGAGACCGGACAGACCGGCTGGGCGAGGCGACGGGCGACCGGCCGACGAGGAGAAATTTTGCAGTCCTTTTGGCAACACTGCAGCCAGTCGTCTGACCGGCTTCTTGCGCGTGTGTGTGTGTGTGTGTGTGTGTGTGTGAGTGTGTGTGTGAGTGTGTGAGTGAGTGTGAGTGAGTGCCGGAGCCTCTCACCAGGACCACCGCGGCACCAACACGAACCCGCCTGCTCGGCCAGACGGCCGAGACGACCGTGCCGTGGCGGCCCCGACCACCGAACCAGCCGGGCCAGTGCCAGCGGGAGAAGGGAGCAGGAAGAGAAGGGAAGGGAAGGTGGCTGCGGGCACGCCGACGGCACGCCGACGGCACGCCAACGGCACGCCAACGGCACGCCAACGGCACGCCGGGCGACGCGACGGCGGCGGCGGGCGTGGCGAGGCGCGGCGGCCGAGGCGAGAGGAGCGCAACCAAGCCTCCTCCGAGTTATTAGTACAAGGTCGCTGCGCCGCCGCCGCCGCCGCCGCCGCTACCGCTGCCGCAGTGCGCCGGGACGACGACGTTCGAGACGGCGGTGGCGGCGGTGGCGGCGGCGGTGCGCGGCTTTCGCAAGCAGGACGACGGCCCGGGTGGTGGCAGTGCGGTGCGGGGGACGCCCCCCCCCCCCCCCGCAGGACACAGGACTCAGGCAGGACTGGCGGCCCGGCCGCCGGCCGCACAATGCAGGCGTCTCATCCCGGTGATCAGCTCGGGGCGTTCGGCTGTGCCGCCGCCGCCGCCGCCGCCGCCGCCGCCGCCGCCGCCGCCGCCGCCGCCGTGCGCCCCCACGCCGGATGCAGACCAGACGGCAATGGGCGCGAGGGACACTGACGGACAGACAGACAGACGGACGGACAGGCAGACAGACTCACTGCCAGGCCTCTCCTGCCTTCTTCTCCACGATGAGAATTCTGAAATGGTCCCGCAAAACCTCTGGAAGGAGACTTGACTTCGTTTATTCTGACCTTAATGTACTGAGTTGTAAGGCCACATCAATTCTTACAAGAGTAAATAAAAATAAGTCAGTGTATTGTAAATACACTGTAAATAATCAGTGTATTGGACAGGTGGATCCATGTCGTCCTGCTCCGTCCCCGGCGCGCATTCGAGTTCGGCAACACCGGAAGGACCCTGCCTTTGCTCCTGGCATTCCTCCCCCGCGGCAGGTGCCCGCAGGTGCCCGCAGGTGTCCGCAGGTGTCCGCAGGTGCACGGGAGGGGTCCTGGCGGGCGGGGCGGGGGCGGGGAGGAGCGATGGCCGCCACCGCCGGGTTAAGTTCGTTAATCACGCGTTAAGACAGACAGGTTAAGCGCATTAAGCACGCGTTGAGAAAACGGGTTAAGCACGCGTTAAGACAAACGGGTTAAGCGCGTTAAGCACGCTTTAAGACAAACGGGTTAAGCGCGTTAAGCACGCGTTAAGACAATCGGGTTAAGCACGTTAAGCACGCGTTAAGACAAACGGGTTAAGCACGTTAAGCACGCGTTAAGACAAACGGGTTAAGCGCGTTAAGCACGCGTTAAGACAAACGGGTTAAGCACGTTAAGCACGCGTTAAGACAAACGGGTTAAGCGCGTTAAGCACGCGTTAAGACAAATGGGTTAAGCACGTTAAGCACGATAAGCACGCGTTAAGACAAACGGGTTAAGCACACGATCGCGGTGATCCGGCGCCCCCCAGCGATGACTATCTTGTTAAAGGGTTGGGAATAATGGTCGTGAGCCGGGGCGCGGTGCGTGTTGCTGCCCGGCCTGGCGCGGTCATGGTACCCTGTGCAGCGGAGCCGAGGCGGCCGAGGCGGCCCCGCGGGAGCGGAGCGGCGAGCCCGCGCTGCGCGCGCACTGGCAGACCTCGGGCGGCTCGGGGCGCGCTCGCTCTCGGGACCATGACCGTGGCCAAGCCTCCCCCCTCCCCCCTCCTCCTCTCCCCACTCCCTTTCCCGTCCGATATTTTGGCGGCTCGCTGCTGTGGCTCGGCGTTGTGCTGCGCAGGTTGTGCTGTGACGCTGGCCCCGCTCCCCCCACCCCAACCCTCTTCTATCGCTATCCGCGCCCCACCCCTCCCCGCCCCCTGCTTCTATCCGTGCGCGGCGTGGTGCTGCCAGCCCTGGCTGCCCGCCGCCGGCACCGGGACACTAGGGTGCTGGAGGGGGTAGGAGGGGATGGGGGAGAGCCTGAGTACGCTGTACAAGCGCCGCGCGAGGGGCGTGGTGGGGGGTTTTAAGCGGCAGTGGCAGCGGCGTTGCCTTCCTCCACCTCCCTGCCCCTCACCCGCGCCGGGTGGGCCGGGTAGGCCCCAGGCAGAGCAGGCAGCCAGGCGGGCAGCCAGGCAGGCAGGCAGGCGGTCGCGGTCCGTCCCGTCCCCGTCCCGTCAGTCGAGTCCAGGAGTGTGAACGAGCACGTCGCGTCTGTGCGGCCCGCCAGCAGCCCCGAGCGCAGAGCGTTGCGTCTCCACGGCGGCGTCCTCGGTGAAGTGCAGCAAGTGCAGGGCATTCCTAGTGCAGCCATGGCCCGCGGGGCCGCAGCAGCAGCAGCAGCGTGACTCTGCGACACGGCGAGACGAGTGTGACCGGCGAGGCCGGCGTGACGCGTGACGCGTGACGCGCAGTGTTCAGTGAGAGTGTTCAGTGAGAGTTCCGGCAAACAGTGGCGTAGTGGAGCCCTCGGCGTTGCCCAGGTTCGACCTCTCCTTCGACGTGGCCTTCGACAGCGACAGCCTCGCCATGTCCGTGATCCCGCCCAAGCGGCAGCACTGCTACCTGTGCGACCTGCCCCGCGCGCCCTGGGCGCTGCTGCACGACTTCAGCGAGGTGGTGTGCCGCGGCTGCGTCAACTATGAGGGCGCGGACCGCATCGAGATGGTGCTGGACGGCGTGCGTCAGATGAAGCGTGGCACCGCCTACATGCAGCAGGACGTGCCGTCGCGCCCGTCCGCGGCCTCGGGCAAGCCGCCCGTGTCGGTGCGGGCTGCCCACGAGAACGGCATGGAGGTGGCCAGCATGCCGCCCGCGGCGCACTCGCGGCCGCAGCCCGTGCCGCAGCAGCACCCCGCGTACCAGCACCACCACCGCACCACGCTGCTCGAGTACCCGGGCGGACCGGGGGGCCCCGGCGGCCCAGGGCCGGGCGTGCCGCCGCCCCCGCGCGGCGTCGCCGCCATGCCGCGGCCCATGGTGGACCAGGCGCAGGCCCAGGCGCAGGCCCAGGCGCAGGCCCAGGCCCAGGCGCAGGCACAGGCCCAGGCCGACCACGACGCCATGGTGCGGAGCCGCGGCGCCGTCGGCGTCTCCCACACCGCGCAGCTGGCCGCCGCCCCCGGCCACCACGCCCAGCTGCAGCAGCCCCAGCACCCGCAGCCGCCGCCGCAGCCCATGCACAACGGCGGCCGCCCCAGCTCGCTGCCGCCCGCGGCCGTCGCCGTCAAGCGTGACCTGGACGAGGATGAGCACCACGCACACATGATGAACGGCGAGGTGGGCGGCAAGCGCATGATCGTGGACGACAACGGCGTGGGCGCGCCGCGGCCGCCGTTGACGCGCGGCGAGTCGCTGCCCGCCGTGTCCATGGCCGGCACCGTCCCCTTCGAGCGCCGCTTCAAGCAGGAGAAGTTGCCCCTCCGGGCGCCCTCCTTCGAGTCCGGCATGCAGCAGCAGAGAAACGGTAAGACCACTCGCCCCGGAGGACAGTGTTACGTGCCATGCCAAGCTCCCGAACCCTTTGTCTTCCCCCGTGTGCGTGCGTGTGTGTGTTTGGAAAGAGATGGGGGATGCAGGCTTAGCGAGGGGGAGAGAGAAAGAGCGCGATACGCTGCTTAACCTCTGTTGTTGTTGACCTGGGAGGGGGGGGGGGGCGGGGGGGTTAGGGGGGGAGTAGGGGTTGGTCGTAGCAGCGGGACAGGACAACGGCGACAGTGTGACTGGGGTCAGGTCTGTGCAGGGTTCATTGAGGTCACGCGGACCGGCTTCTGGTCAGCGGCTCGGCGTTCTGCTTCGACTCGGCGAGTGGCTTTGGCTGCTTTGGCCGAGTCGCATGATTCATAGGAGCTCGGATTCATCCTGGCCCGAGGCCCCCTAGGCCCCGTCCTGTTCATTGATTCCCCTGGCTTTGCTCCTGGTTGTTGCTGTGGCCTCAGCCTCGGCGTGACGCGGGGGCCCCCGGGGCGGGACGGGACGGGGCACGGACGACGGGGGCCGGGGGGCGTGCCGCGGCGCTGCTACGTGACGCGGGGGCCCCTGGCAGCGGCGCTGAGGCGAGGCCGGCCGTCCTGCCCCGGCACACTGCAAGTCTGGGCTCCGGCACGCTCCCTTTCTCTGTCTCTCCCTCTCCCCGCCTCTCTGTCTGTCCCACTCCCCGACATCAGTTCCCCACGTTCACGTTCCCCACCGCCGCCGTGACACCTCCCCGCTGCACCTAACCCTCTCCTGCCGCCACTTCCGCCTCCGGCGACGTGTGCTTCCTGGCGCGCGCGCGTGTGTGTGTGTGTGTGTGTGTGTGACAGCGAACGTCCTCCCTGGAGCCCGGGGCCCGTGTCAATGATTTGCCTTGTTGCCGGTGCGGGCTGCCGTTATCAACACGAGCGGCTCCGGGAGGAGGGGGGGGGGGGAGGATGCCGGTGTTGTGCACCAGGCCGCGCGTCGCGACGCGCCGCGACACGGCCGCGACACGTTACGTCACGGGACTGCGGCCGCGCCGCGCCGCGCACGCTCAGCTGACCGGCTTGGCCGCCTGCTCCGCGCTCCGCGCTCCGCCCCGTCACAGCAGCACGGCGCGGCCCGCCCGCCGGCCGACACGGCGGCTGGAGGGGAGGGGGTGTCCGCCGGCCTCGGGCCCGGCCCGCGCGGGGGTGGCGGCGGCCGTCGTCGTGCCCGTTACTACGTTACGCAACCCCCTCCCCGGCGACGCCGCCGCCGGGCCGGGCCCGCACCACGCACGCGCGTTCCGCGGGGGTTGGCTCGGGGGAGCCCCGGGTCCGCACGGGGTGTACTAAGTGGATTGGGATCTTACGGACGTTGCACGGGGGCTTCCCCTCCAGGACGTCGTCGGCTGAGATGTTGCCGCGTCTGCCGCCGCCGCTGGTGGTGGTGGCGGCGGTGGTGGTGGTGGTTCATTTCCATCGGCAACCGGTTTGGACGAAATCTCGCCGAGTGAGCGAGCAAGGCAGCCAGACAGGCGGGCGGGCTGCCACGCTGGGGCACAGCATGCCGGTCGTGCCGGGTACGGCCCGTCCCGGCCCGCACGCCACCTGAAGGAAACCAGTTATCGTGCCAAATGTGGCCGCGCCGCGCCGCGGGCTGTAAACAGCGTCCGAGCCTCTGGCCGCGGACACCGCCGGCCAGTTAGCACAGTGGTCGCGAGGCCAGCCGCTCCCTCCCCCCGCCACGCCCACCTCGCGTCGCGGGTGTAAATACTGCCAGGAGTTGCACACACGCCACAGGATGTACGCGCCGGGGAGTACAGTACCGCAGTACGGAGTGCGGCCGCAGGGAAGAGGGAAGGGAAGCCAGTCGAGTTGCCGGGGGTTAGACAGGTGTATCTTATTGGCCCCGACTCTCGCAATCGGCGGCGTCAGCTACAGCCTGCGCGTGCCGTGCACGTGCACGTGCACTGGGCGTGCGTGGCGTGCGGCACGCGTGCGGCGTGCGTGCTCGAACCTCCCTCCCATCACTGCGGCCCGCCCACCGCGCGAGCGGCCGCGTCAGCGGGCCGTGATCCTCGACACGATCCGTGTTCAGAGGCGTAGCGTGTGTGCGTGCGTGCGTGCGTGCGTGCTTCGTGGCGCGGTCTCTCTCTGTGTCTCTCTCTTTCTCTGGTCGCCTAGAATACATCAGCTTAATGTTGGTGCGATAGGGAGAGAGATAGGCGTGTGTTTTAGAGAGAGAGAGAGAGAGAGAGAGAGAGAGAGGGCAGGTAAGCCAGGTTCGGCAGGTTCGGCGCCTATCTCTCGTCCGCCGACAGCATTCTTGTGACACGGATTCGCCGGTCGACGGAGGGGTCGCAGCTGCTGGGGCCCGTGGTCCCCGTGCCGGCTGCTAACCTAACCCCGGCGGGTACCGCGGCCACCACACCACAGCGTCGTGGCCGCCGCCCGCCCGGTCCTGCTCCTTGGCCCGCGTCCAGAAACTCGCCGGCGCGCCGCTCAAGCGCACGGCCGCCGTGCGCCGCCGCCGCCGCCGCCGCCGCCGAGCCGAGGGGAGAATCTCGCATTACACCACGCCTTCCGAAAACATTTTTATAGGGACCGCGCCGCGACGTGTGTGATGGGCCCGATGAACGATATATGTAAACCGAGTGAAAGAGAGAGAGAGAGAGAGAGAGAGAGAGGCCGATGGAGAACGCGAGAGAGGGAGAGAGCAAGCGGGCTCGAGAGGCGTCCGGAATTTTAACGGTCGGAGATACTTTTTCACGGTGGGGGAGTATTGATTGCAGCAGATGCTCGGCCGCAGAGGCCGGTGCTCCCACCGCGGGGCGGCGCGGGGCGGGCTGCGCGTCGGTGCGCGGTCAGGTGTGGCGGCCCCAGGCGGCCCCAGGCGGCCCCAGGCGGCCCCAGGCGGCCCCAGGCGGCCCCAGGCCCGGGAGTGGTCTAGGAGCGGCCGGCCGGCCGGCGTCTTCGTGGAGCCGGTTGGCTGGCCCCGCAGCGGTGCGTGACGGTGTGGCGGGCCCAGCCGGCGGGTACGTGACGCTGCGGCTGGGTGGAGCGGAGCCGCGGAGCGTCACGCGGCCCGGGCCCGGCTCGGAGCTCGGCAGTCACGCTAGGCGGGCCACGCCCGGACCTGCTCGCTCCTCACCTCCACGGCGGCCATCTTGTCTCGGCGCTGTGAAAAGACTCGTAGACCGGCGGTCGGGGGGCGCGGAGGAGGAAGGGGGCCGTCACTGGCGCGCTGCGCCGTTTCCCGTCACCGTGAACTTGGCCGCCCCGCCCCACCGACCCCTCGCCCGCTCTCTCTCTCTCTCTGTCTTTCTCCCTTCCCCCTCTCTCTCTCTGTCGCACCGTAGAGACATAACGAAGAGAAGGGGCCGCGTCGTCACGTCGGGGCCCCACGTCGGTCCCGACTGCAGCGCCCCCCGCCGGCGGCACGCCGAAGTCCTCCCGTCTATTTTGGTGCGGCTCTCGGCCGGCCCCTGGCACTGGCCGCCCCCCGGCACCACCACCACCACCACCACCACCACCACGGGCACGCTGCCGTCGGGGAGCTGCCTCCCCCGGCGGGGACGGCGGGGCCCGTAGGCGGGCGGAGGGAGGACCGGGATCAAGGCCTTGTCGCCGATAACTCGTTGTTTACCCGGCCGCCACTCAGCCGGGCAGCCCACCGGGTCATGCGGGGGTAAGCGCGGCGCGGGTCGGCGCGGGGCCCAACCCTCCCCGAAATAGACGGCGGGGGGGCCGCGACCGCGCCGCCCCACCCACCCCGGGCGGTCCGCGGCACGCGACGCGTCGCCCGGGTGGTGGCGGCGCCCCGTCCCGCCCGCCCAGCGGCGGTCGCTGACGCCTGAGGGGTGGCTCCGCACGGCCGGAGCGGAGGGGCCGCCGCCGCGTGCCGCGTGCCGCGTTAGCGGAGGTTAGGGGGCGCCCGCCGGCGGGGGCATGCGCACTCGGATGGCCGCGCTCCACTCCACCACGGCATCCCCTCACTGCCACGTCCGAATTCCGAACTCGAAGGCGCGCGGACGCCTGCGGAGCCGAGGGCACGCCACCCGCACGGCGCGCGTGCGTGGAGCAGCCGGCGCTGCCTACCCTGCGCCGCCTGTGGAGTGGAGTAGCGCCCGGCCCGCGGTTCACTGGCCCGGCCGGCACTAGAGGAAGACGTGGCTCATTCCTAAGGGACGTCTCACCGCTGTCTCTGTCGCACTCGAGGGGCGTCCCATAGAGGTGCGAGAGAGAGAGAGAGAGAGAGAGAGAGAGAGAGAGAGAGAGAGAGAGGGAGAAAGGCAGTGCGACGAGGCGATCCTTCGGAATGAACCTGTAGGGGCGGCGGCAGCGGCCTGGCCGGGCCTCGCCCTGCACTGCTGCACAGGACGGCCGTCTCACGTAAGATGTTGTCGGAACGGAACGGGACGGGTTTTTCGAGTCGAGTCGGTCGCTTTCGAACCGGCTGCTCGTGGTTGTGAGGCTGGCCGAGGCCCCCGGCGCGGCGCCCCCGCCGGCGCCGACCCCGGACTTTCTCCCCGTTACGTCCTCCGTCCTCGGACCGGGCGCGGGGGGCGGCGGGGGCCGGTGGAGGCCGTGCGGCGCGCCACCTGTGCACCGCTGCCAGCCGGAACCATTCATGACCTCGTCCCGCTCCCGCCGGTGGGTTGGGAACAAGGACACCCGGCGGCAGCGGCGGCGGCGGCGATGCACCCCCTCCCCGGCGGCCCGTGACGTCACCGGCAGGGGGTGAGGGTCGATGTGGCGGCGGAGCGAGCGGGGCGGCGCAGGGGCCGCCCTTGCAGCGCAGGGCAGGGCTCCGCCGGCTCGGCGTGCTCCGCCGGCTCGGCGCACCCCGCATGCGCGGCCGCTGCGTCCGAGGCCGCGTGCCGTTCGGCGGCGGCCTCCTGCTTCCGCTGGCCGCATTCTGGCCGCCGCCTGCAGGGCCTGGCCGTTGACCCTCCCCCTTGGGCACCGCAGTTAGGGCCGCTTAAGCCGTTCGAGCGCGGTTAAGCGCGTGTTAAGCGGCTCCTTTTTAAAAACACCGCGTGCATGTGTGAGTGGGTGTGACCCGGCCGCCCACACGCCGCGGCAACACCGCCGGCGCCACTGTTTAAAAGGTCCGACAACGGTGCCCCGTCTCGTCTCGGCCTGTCCTGTCCTTCGCAAGCTGTCGAACGCGAGCCAGCCACTCAGTGTTGTTCAGCCTCCAAACAGGCGCTGCGAGGCCCGGCGGCGCGGCGTTGCCAGCGCCCCTGCATTTCCCGCTCGCGTGCGGCGCGCAGAGCCGCCATGTCCTGTGCCACATTGGCGGCGCGTGACGTCACGAACCGCTAGACGCGGCAACACTGCTCGCGGTGGGGGAGGAGGGGGGGGGGGCGCCGCCTGCCGGGCCCTGCCCTGCTCGGTCAGCAGCGGCGGCGGGGCGGCGCCGAGCAGCCGACCGAGCCAGTCGGGGCGTCCTGTGTGCACGTCCGTCCTCTGACGTCATGCTCGTGGCCTTCTTTCCGGCGGCGAGGCGAGGCGCGGTGGGGGGTGGGGGGTGCTGAGCCGCTTGGCAGCGGCGGCGGAGCCAGCGGGGCAGCCAGCCGGGCGGACGACCGCGCCCCGAGGCCCCCCCCCACCATCCGGGCCGGGCTGGTTATGCAGGGATGGTCACGTCATGCTGCGTTGCCAGCTCGGCGGGGCCGCGTGCCGACGGCTAGCGTGCCGCGGCCGGGCCCGTGGGCACCCGCGGCCACCCGTGGGCCCGTGCTGCCGCTGCCGCTGCCGCTGCCGCTGCCGGCCCCCTTCGCCTTCCCCGGCCCCACGCCACGTTGCCAAGGCTGCCGCGCCGCCGGGACGCCCTGACGCTGACGTCACGCACGCCGCTATCGGACATCTCGCATTTGTGTCGCGGCGAGGCGGTCCGCGGTGCGGCCGCGGGGGCGGCGCTGTTATCACCGGCCGCGCCTTATCTGTTATCAGCGTGGCCGCGGCGACCGCCGGTCTCCAGCGGTGTCACGGGGGGCTCTTGAGATGCTGGTCGCCGTGGGTGCGGCGGGCAGGGAAGGGGAAATCCCCCCTGGTCGGCCGAGGGCAGCCGGTGCGGTGTGTCTTGAAATCCCCAGTAGCGGCCCGCGGCCGCGGCTGGCCGAGGCCCGGCGGTGGAAATCCCTGTCCCCCGCCCGCCGTCCCCGCCGCACCGGGCTGGCCGCGGCCCCGATGTGCTAGTGGGGTAGGTTAGTCTATCTCATGCAGCTCGGCGGCGGCCGGCGGCAGCGGCAGCGGGCCGACTCGACCCGCGTTGATAACGAGTCCCCCCTCCTCCTCTCCCCGCCCACCGTGCCCCCCCCCCCCCCCCCCCGCCCCCCGCGGAACGTCGCGTTTACGCCGCCCGGGTGACTCAGGTCCGCTTGCCTGCGTGGTGCGGCAACGTGGCATTGCCGACGCTCGGCGCATGCGTGGCTCGCGCGGAGCCGGGCCGGTGCCGACACGATCTGGCAACGCCGCGCCGCCGCCCGCGATCCTGCGAATGCCCCCCCCCCCTCCCCCCTTATCCTCGCATCTGTCTTGTCCTGAAGGGTGGGGGAAGACGTACGCTAATGCGATTCATTCATTCAATTTTATTTTGGCTTCTTAGTCTTGCGTAGTGTAATTGACTAGAATGACTCTATGTACTGCGTTTCCCGGTCGGGGTCTGGGGAAGGCGGCAGTCTGCCAGTTGCTGTAGCTCTAGACTGCCGCTTCGCTTTCGTCTCGTGCTAGACACTCACTAGACAATGTCTATCGCACACCTTCTCTAGAACGGCGCGACCTAAGACTCGACCTTGTTAGCGCCCTGTTGATGTTCCTCTGACTGTTCATGTGCCATTGTTTTGCAGGAATGCGTTTTGTTCAACCTTTCTCCTCTACACTGACTTGCGTTTTAGACACGTAGCAGATTGTTTTTCCTTTGCGATGCGGTATATAGTCCCGTACTCCGTAGCTTTTTATTATTATTACTATTTTCTTTCATTTTTAGCCAAGGGAAATGCGTCGAGAATAATTGACACATTTGACCGATGTCTTTCAAACCAAGTTTAAACCATAAAATTAATCCTCCCCCTCATCCCCCGATTATAAATGATAACCGCACAACATTTTATTTTCAAAAGAAAAACAAAGCTCAAAATCAGCGACTGTGTTTCTTTTTTTAAATTTAATTACCATAAAAGTTTAATTGCGCCGTGCAAACTCATATCATGTGTGTCTCTCTGGTACCTGGATGTGAGTTTTAACTTGCTTTGTGGAATTGGCTGACAGGTTACCCAATGCCCGCCGGCATCCCGATGGCAAACGGAGGCTCGGTTTCCCCTCTGGGCCAGGGCCCCCGCACAGGCTCCCCCCCAGGCCAGCCGGGCCAGCACGGCCAGCCCCAGCCTCACCCCCCGGGGCCCCCGGGGCCTCCGGGGCACCTGCACCCCCAACAGGGCCACCCCCCGGGCCACCCCCCGGGCCCCGGGGGCGCCGGAGCCGGAGCCCACGGCGGACCCCACGGCGGAGCCCATGGCGCAGCCCATGGCGGAGCCGTGCCGCCGCCACCCTCCGGGCCCAACGGGCCGTCCCCCATGGCCGCGCTCATGTCGGTGACGGACAACCTTCCGCCGGGGTCGCCGCAGAGCGCGGCTGGCAGTCCGCCCGGCGCCCCCGGGGGCCCCGGGGGTCCCGCGGGACCCGTGCCCCTGCCCGGCGGGGCTGGGACGGTGCCCCGGTCCGCCTCGAGAGGCTCCCAGCACTCGCCTAACTCCACAGGTACGACCTGGTGTCGCCCTGCCACGCCCTCCCCACACCCCCCACCCCCGCCTCAGCCACACACCCACCCCCACGCCTCCAGGCCGCACCACGGAAACCACAAGGGGAAAACTCCATTACACAAGAATGCGACGCGACTCGTGCAGATACCCCACATGTTCAACCAAAACAAGAAAAAATCATTATTTAATAAAAATCGGTAGACGGCTTAGTTCGTGCTTCGCTCGCCGGTCACTTGTAATGGAGTTCTCTCCCTTGGTCGCACCGGTCCGCCGGCGTCAGTCGGGCTCTTCACGCGGGTGCCGCGTTTTCCGGCTCCACTCATCTGCTGCGTTCCACGTTTCTCTCGTTTCATAAAATTCAAAGCAGTGAGCCACGCGCGAAAAAGCCACTCCCCGGGAGCCCTGACGCCGTCCGGGTCGTGCCCTGAGTGCGAGGGAGAGGGCTACAGGTGTGTTCAGATCCGCCCCCGCCGCGCCGCACGCGTGCTTCCGTCTCTGTCAATGCCTGTCTTTTCGTTCCAAGATCGCCCCCCCCCCCTCCCCTCCCCCAGTCCCCTTTAACTTGGTTTGGTTTTCCGTTCACATTCGTCTGGCATCTGCTGTATTCTCTATTTTATTTACCTTGCCCACCTTGATTTTCTCGCGAGCACTGCATGGACTATTATATCTAGTGTTGCTAGTCAATGACTTCCTGCATGCCTGTCAATAACAATGGTTTCTCAAACGCTACACGGTTTTGTCTCTTCAATGTGGAAGAGAGTGCAGCAACTTTTTCCATTTTTTTGCCGCACTCTCTTCCACTCTATTCTCCCAGCAAATGGCGCGGAGTGCGTGTAACCTGGTTCTTATTCTAACTGGCGTGCATCGCGTGTCTTCCTGTGTGCAGGCTCGGCGAGCGGACGGCGGTCGTCGGGCAGTCGGCACGTGAGCTCCACGACGGTGACGCCCAGCGAGGCGGTGGGCTCGCAGGGCGTGGAGGGCGGCCCCGGGCCGGGCCCCGGCACGCCCAACGGCACCCCGGACCCGGCCGCGCAGCCCCCCGGGCCCGGCAACCCCGCCGGCCCGGCGCCCAACCCCGCCAACCCCGGCGGCCCCGCGAACGGCACCACCGCCTCCCCCAACGCCAGCGCGCCCGCGCCCACCAACACCACCCTCAAGTGCACCCTCTGCCAGGAGAGGCTGGAGGACACCCACTTCGTCCAGTGCCCGTCCGTGCAGCATCACAAGTTCTGCTTCCCCTGCTCGCGAGACAGCATCAAGCGGCAAGGCGCCGGATCCGAGGTGAGTGCGAGCGAAGCAGGAGTAGGCTGTCTCTGTCGCCCCGTGCCTGCCGCTAACGCCCGCGCCCTGTTGCAGGTCTACTGCCCGAGCGGGGACAAGTGCCCGCTGGCCAACACCAACACGCCGTGGGCCTTCATGCCGGGCGAGATCAACACCATCCTCGGCGAGGACTTCCCTGTCAAGACAGAAAAGGCCAAGAGAGAGAGTTAGGGGCACGCCTCGGGGACCTCGGCCGACACCGGGACCGGGGTGGGTTTTGTTTCTTTGGCCAGCGGGGCCCGGGTTGAAGCGGATCCAGGCCCTGCACTGGAGCCCCTGCTGGTCCACGTCTTGGATGACCCCCAGCCCATCGTCGTGGAGACAGGTGGTGATCAAGATTCTGCAACTTCTTATGCTCGCCTTGAGAATGCATTTGATAGAATCGATCCGTATGATCCCTCTGTCGGTCTGCCTGGGTATGAGTGGGACCAGCCCTGAGGTTGTTGGGGAGCTCCCCCTCAACCACGTTGGTGGAAATTAATGTTGTTATTTGTCTTCATTGGCCAGTCAGTATGTTGTTGTCGGTATTGTGGTAATTTTGTAAAGTGATGTTTTAGTGAATGTTTTGAGAGAAGTCTGTTCGGATCTGTTGTATTGATAAGTTGTTGCCCACTCTAGTTGGAATGAGTTTCTAAACTCTCTCTTTTATGTTCCAAATGTTGCCTAAAAATCTATTAAGCAATGTAACATTATCTCTCAATCATAATTAACATGTTTTTGCTGTTTCATTATTATTATTTTTTGGTCTGGTACAGGTGAACCAGATAGTCAAAAGCATTCTTTTAGCAAAGATACAAAGTGAGGCCATGTTTGTGTGCATTGCTCTCACGTAATCTTTTTGTCTGATTTGTTTAAGTAGTGTACTCTCAGTGCTTTACTAGCTCTGTGTATGTAGCAAGAAGCATACTTTAAAGCAGAGAATGCAATACAAACTTCATTGAGACTTTTGCTATTTTCTACCAACCCTTTAAATGACGAATAATATTATATTATACAAATACGTACTAGTATTAAAGTCATATTTACTGATTTTATGTCACTGAGAAATTTAAACTTTTGATTTACTCCTTTTTTCTCTCTTTTTTGGAAAAGGGGGGGGGGTGTTAAATGTTGCAGTTGTTTGAAATTCGGTGATAGACATTGTCTTCTAAATTGTCCTTCTATTTGGGCAACTCTTAAGTTCTCATCAAGAATGATGTAAATAAATTGTATGAATATGTCATAACTGTAAATAGGTGTATGAAATAATAGAATTTTATTATAAATTTGTCTTAATTTAAAGTAAATAACCTTGTAAATTTCGTTCATGCTGAATTGTGCAAAGTTCCTTGTGGGCATTTCTTCTGTATGTGTTGTGTGTACCAGTCATTTTAGATTAGACCACTTCTTATCTTGTTACCTTTCTATACTCTCTGTCATATTGTTAAAGTGGCACTTCCAAAATGCTCATTTCCATTTTTATTTCAAAACTTTTTGGTTCTAGCGTGAATGTATGGATGTGTGTGTGTGTATGTGTGTGTGTGTGTGCTGGGGTCACTCTTTTCAAACTGCCCCTTGAGATAGGAAACCCCAAGGATTTGCGCAGAGCGCAATCTGGAGAGGCTAAAAATCCCAGTCTTAAAAACTCCCTTGTATGAATATTGTTTAAATCCTAGTCACTGAATGCCAGGACGACGTTTGCTGTGTTGTCCCATGTATGGAACTCCTAAACTCGCTGGTGTGTGTTTAAAACAAAACAAGTAACTCTTGTGTAGCCTAGATATACGGCTTTCCAGCCTTTTAATGTAATGTGTAATAAGATGTATAGAGACCTTTAGAAATTCTCCTTTGCTGCTGCTGTCAGAAAGTGATTAGACTTGTGAAAAATTGTCCTGTGTGTAGCAAAATTTTTGTTAGCATTTCTGTCCAGGTGTATAAAATGATTCAAAATTAACTTCTAACTTAATGAGCAGTTTGCCCCGTAAGAAGAAGAGTAGGAACAAGATGGCCGCGCGGTGGCGGAGCGTAGCGCGGACCCAAAACATTGCAGACGCCGCGTGTTCAAATCGCAGAAATCGTTGTTTCTCGCGTTTCTTGGCAGTTTCGCGTCGTAAAAAGTTGTGCGACGGCTCGTTTCGAAACTGCCAAGAAACGCGAGAAACAAGGATTTCTGCGATTTGAACACGCGGCGTCTGCAACGTTTTGGGTCCGCGCTACGCTCCGCCACCGCGCGGCTATCTTGTTCCAACTCTTCTTCTTACGGGGTAAACTGCTCATTTCTTTGCAATGTCATTCTTCAGTCACACATGCCTTGAAATACCAATGATTTTTTTTTCAAGGACTACTTGTCTTGCCCCCCCCCCCTCAAAATTGCACTTAAATGTGTCAATTGAAGGCAATAATTGTTTTGTATTTGACCACTTTATCATATGTAACTTCTAAATTTAATTTGGAAACTGGGATGTCATGACACCTATGCATGTTGTCTTTCCCTCCCTCATATTTGGTTTGGTTGTTGTTTTCTTGAGGAAAGAACATGTGTAGTAGCAAACAGTCTTCTCACTGTTTTCGTTGAGTTGAGAGAGATAAATAATTGTCAGCTGCAGTTGCACAAAAATTGAACTATTAATTGAGCATATTGTGTTTGGGAGGGTTTACTTGAAACTCAGCTATCCATCCTTAAAATCAATCATCTTGTACCCTAGACAAGTCACTTCTTGAAACCTAGTAATGTATTTGTCAAATATGTAAGAAGCATACTTGGCAATACTTTTTATGCAGCACTGTGAACCAAAGTATGTTCCTTGCTGTTCATAGAAAGTGATTGATTGATGCCATTCCTATGGTACTTAATTTCTTTTATCCTTGCATAAATGAAGTTTGATGGGATTGAAAATGACTGATGATAATTGCTGTGATTTTAACTTATGGTGGCAAATTACAAACAGATACAACTAACAGTTGACTTAAGCTACCACAATTCATTTGATCGTCCTGACATTATACTTTGATGCGGACTAGAAGTTAGCAAATGGAGTTGGAATGAGGGTGGAAGTACGTCTGTAATTTTGTATTTGCAAATTGTAAAAATTGTTCCAGTATTTTTTCCCTTTTAGAAATGAGCAAAGGCGAATGCTTGTTTCATGATTAAAAGATGGTCAGTTAATTTTACACTGTATCTCTTTGTATATGTACATGTATGTGTATATATGTGCTATGTATAGTCTCATTTTTTAAAATTTAAAACAAAATATCATGTAACCATGTGTGTGACTGTTTTTGTAAATTGTTTCTATTCATATTGAGTGCCAATTTCTTTTGTTGATATTCAACATTTTATCAGTTACTATTATTTTAATCAAAAATGTAGATAATATTAAAAATAGAAACAAACCACATTGTATAATTTGGATAACTTGTTGAAAGCTATGGTCCGTCATCGATATTTATAGTTTGAACAAAGTACACGGTATTTCGTCTTTATTTCCACTTGTTCTTACTGTCTTAATTTTATCATACCTGCTTGTAGTTATAATCCACTACCAATTACACTGCAAGGTAAACATTTGTGAAATAAAACATATTTTTTGTGTTACTTAAAAGTTTATTTTCCCATTTTCTTTCAAAACACCCGACATCCTATCATTATTCCTCCACATAAACTGCACCTCTCTCTTGGCGAGACATGAGAGAAGTAAAAAGTAGCCGCCAGTCACCAAGCCAGTTAGGGCCATTAAAACTTGAGTTGGCAGATTGCTTCTTGCATAACATGACTAGGATTTTGAGGGACGAATTAAGGAAAGAGTGAACAGCCAGTGACAATTGTTTAATATCAAATAGACCAATTCAAAGAAAAACTTCGAAAAAAAAGTCGAATTTTTTACAACAAATTTTTTACCTCAATAAGGGGTGGTAACCGATTTCTCTGTACCGTTTTTTTCCAAAAGCGGTCGATTTTGGGAAGCTGTAGCCTTTCTGGCATTAATGAGGGACCACCTGAAGCGCCCAGGTCCATCTCTACAAAATCTGGAACGAAAAAAAAAATTGTTCTTCTAAAAAACACTTGTCGGTTACCCCCCCTTTTCTCACTCTTTCTGTCTTGGCGAATCGTACTAGAGGCAGCGAAATTCGTGACAAAACAGTGTCTGGGGGTCACTCAGATGAGGTCCGAGCACACTCCGTTCCAAAAAGTCGAATTTTTTACAACAAATTTTTTACTTCAAAAAGGGGGGGTGACCGATTTCTCTGTACCGTTTTTTTCCAAAAGCGGTCGATTTTGGGTAGCTGTAGCCTTTCTGGCATTAATGAGGGACCACCTGAAGCGCCCCGGTCCATCTCTACAAAATCTGGAACAAAAAAAAAATTGTTCTTCTAAAAAACACTTGTCGGTTACCCCCCCTTTTCTCACTCTTCCTGTCTTGGCGAACCGTACTAGAGGCAGCGAAATTCGTGACAAAACAGTGTCTGGGGGTCACTCAGATGAGGTCCGAGCACACTCCGTTCCAAAAAGTCGAATTTTTTACAACAAATTTTTTACCCCAAAAAGGGGGGGTGACCGATTTCTCTGTACCGTTTTTTTCCAAAAGCGGTCGATTTTGGGTAGCTGTAGCCTTTCTGGCATTAATGAGGGACCACCTGAAGCGCCCAGGTCCATCTCTACAAAATCTGGAACAAAAAAAAAATTGTTCTTCTAAAAAACACTTGTCGGTTACCCCCCCTTTTCTCACTCTTTCTGTCTTGGCGAATCGTACTAGAGGCAGCGAAATTCGTGACAAAACAGTGTCTGGGGGTCACTCAGATGAGGTCCGAGCACACTCCGTTCCAAAAAGTCGAATTTTTTACAACAAATTTTTTACCCCAAAAAGGGGGGGTGACCGATTTCTCTGTACCGTTTTTTTCCAAAAGCGGTCGATTTTGGGTAGCTGTAGCCTTTCTGGCATTAATGAGGGACCACCTGAAGCGCCCCGGTCCATCTCTACAAAATCTGGAACAAAAAAAAATTGTTCTTCTAAAAAACACTTGTCGGTTACCCCCCCCTTTTCTCACTCTTCCTGTCTTGGCGAACCGTACTAGAGGCAGCGAAATTCGTGACAAAACAGTGTCTGGGGGTCACTCAGATGAGGTCCGTGCACACTCCGTTCCAAAAAGTCGAATTTTTTACAACAAATTTTTTACCCCAAAAAGGGGGGGTGACCGATTTCTCTGTACCGTTTTTTTCCAAAAGCGGTCGATTTTGGGTAGCTGTAGCCTTTCTGGCATTAATGAGGGACCACCTGAAGCGCCCCGGTCCATCTCTACAAAATCTGGAACAAAAAAAAATTGTTCTTCTAAAAAACACTTGTCGGTTACCCCCCCTTTTCTCACTCTTCCTGTCTTGGCGAATCGTACTAGAGGCAGCGAAATTCGTGACAAAACAGTGTCTGGGGGTCACTCAGATGAGGTCCGAGCACACTCCGTTCCAAAAAGTCGAATTTTTTACAACAAATTTTTTACCCCAAAAAGGGGGGGTGACCGATTTCTCTGTACCGTTTTTTTCCAAAAGCGGTCG
The DNA here is from genome assembly GCA_026979955.1 of Megalurothrips usitatus. Lineage (NCBI taxonomy): Eukaryota > Metazoa > Arthropoda > Insecta > Thysanoptera > Thripidae > Megalurothrips > Megalurothrips usitatus. The sequence continues at coordinate 5,235,816 of CM049596.1, forward strand.
ATTTTGGGTAGCTGTAGCCTTTCTGGCATTAATGAGGGACCACCTGAAGCGCCCCGGTCCATCTCTACAAAATCTGGAACAAAAAAAAATTGTTCTTCTAAAAAACACTTGTCGGTTACCCCCCTTTTTCTCACTCTTCCTGTCTTGGCGAACCGTACTAGAGGCAGCGAAATTCGTGACAAAACAGTGTCTGGGGGTCACTCAGATGAGGTCCGAGCACACTCCGTTCCAAAAAGTCGAATTTTTTACAACAAATTTTTTACCCCAAAAAGGGGGGGTGACCGATTTCTCTGTACCGTTTTTTTCCAAAAGCGGTCGATTTTGGGTAGCTGTAGCCTTTCTGGCATTAATGAGGGACCACCTGAAGCGCCCCGGTCCATCTCTACAAAATCTGGAACAAAAAAAAATTGTTCTTCTAAAAAACACTTGTCGGTTACCCCCCCTTTTCTCACTCTTCCTGTCTTGGCGAATCGTACTAGAGGCAGCGAAATTCGTGACAAAACAGTGTCTGGGGGTCACTCAGATGAGGTCCGAGCACACTCCGTTCCAAAAAGTCGAATTTTTTACAACAAATTTTTTACCCCAAAAAGGGGGGGTGACCGATTTCTCTGTACCGTTTTTTTCCAAAAGCGGTCGATTTTGGGTAGCTGTAGCCTTTCTGGCATTAATGAGGGACCACCTGAAGCGCCCCGGTCCATCTCTACAAAATCTGGAACAAAAAAAAATTGTTCTTCTAAAAAACACTTGTCGGTTACCCCCCCTTTTCTCACTCTTCCTGTCTTGGCGAACCGTACTAGAGGCAGCGAAATTCGTGACAAAACAGTGTCTGGGGGTCACTCAGATGAGGTCCGAGCACACTCCGTTCCAAAAAGTCGAATTTTTTACAACAAATTTTTTACCCCAAAAAGGGGGGGTGACCGATTTCTCTGTACCGTTTTTTTCCAAAAGCGGTCGATTTTGGGTAGCTGTAGCCTTTCTGGCATTAATGAGGGACCACCTGAAGCGCCCAGGTCCATCTCTACAAAATCTGGAACAAAAAAAAATTGTTCTTCTAAAAAACACTTGTCGGTTACCCCCCCTTTTCTCACTCTTCCTGTCTTGGCGAATCGTACTAGAGGCAGCGAAATTCGTGACAAAACAGTGTCTGGGGGTCACTCAGATGAGGTCCGAGCACACTCCGTTCCAAAAAGTCGAATTTTTTACAACAAAATCTTTTTCTCCTAAAAAACACTGGTCGGTTACCCCCCCCCCCCCTTTTCTCACTCTTCCTGTCTTGGCGAATCGTACTAGAGGCAGCGAAATTCGTGACAAAAAGTGTCTGGGGGTCACTTAGATGAGGTCCGAGACTCCGTTCCAAAAAGTCGAATTTTTTACAACAAATTTTTTACCCCAAAAGGGGTGACCGATTTCTCTGTACCGTTTTTTTCCAAAAGCGGTCGATTTTGGGTAGCTGTAGCCTTTCTGGCATTAATGAGGGACCACCTGAAGCGCCCTGGTCCATCTCTACAAAATCTGGAACAAAAAAAAATTGTTCTTCTAAAAAACACTTGTCGGTTACCCCCCCTTTTCTCACTCTTCCTGTCTTGGCGAATCGTACTAGAGGCAGCGAAATTCGTGACAAAACAGTGTCTGGGGGTCACTCAGATGAGGTCCGAGCACACTCCGTTCCAAAAAGTCGAATTTTTTACAACAAATTTTTTACCCCAAAAAGGGGGGGTGACCGATTTCTCTGTACCGTTTTTTTCCAAAAGCGGTCGATTTTGGGTAGCTGTAGCCTTTCTGGCATTAATGAGGGACCACCTGAAGCGCAAAGGTCCATCTCTACAAAATCTGGAACAAAAAAAAATTGTTCTTCTAAAAAACACTTGTCGGTTACCCCCCCTTTTCTCACTCTTCCTGTCTTGGCGAACCGTACTAGAGGCAGCGAAATTCGTGACAAAACAGTGTCTGGGGGTCACTCAGATGAGGTCCGAGCACACTCCGTTCCAAAAAGTCGAATTTTTTACAACAAATTTTTTACCCCAAAAAGGGGGGGTGACCGATTTCTCTGTACCGTTTTTTTCCAAAAGCGGTCGATTTTGGGTAGCTGTAGCCTTTCTGGCATTAATGAGGGACCACCTGAAGCGCAAAGGTCCATCTCTACAAAATCTGGAACAAAAAAAAATTGTTCTTCTAAAAAACACTTGTCGGTTACCCCCCCTTTTCTCACTCTTCCTGTCTTGGCGAACCGTACTAGAGGCAGCGAAATTCGTGACAAAACAGTGTCTGGGGGTCACTCAGATGAGGTCCGAGCACACTCCGTTCCAAAAAGTCGAATTTTTTACAACAAATTTTTTACCCCAAAAAGGGGGGGTGACCGATTTCTCTGTACCGTTTTTTTCCAAAAGCGGTCGATTTTGGGTAGCTGTAGCCTTTCTGGCATTAATGAGGGACCACCTGAAGCGCCCGCAAAGGTCCATCTTCTACAAAATCTGGAACAAAAAAAAAATTGTTCTTCTAAAAAACACTTGTCGGTTACCCCCCCTTTTCTCACTCTTCCTGTCTTGGCGAATCGTACTAGAGGCAGCGAAATTCGTGACAAAACAGTGTCTGGGGGTCACTCAGATGAGGTCCGAGCACACTCCGTTCCAAAAAGTCGAATTTTTTACAACAAATTTTTTACCCCAAAAAGGGGGGGTGACCGATTTCTCTGTACCGTTTTTTTCCAAAAGCGGTCGATTTTGGGTAGCTGTAGACTTTCTGGCATTAATGAGGGACCACCTGAAGCGCCCCGGTCCATCTCTACAAAATCTGTGAAAAAAAAAATTGTTCTTCTAAAAAACACTTGTCGGTTACCCCCCCTTTTCTCACTCTTCCTGTCTTGGCGAATCGTACTAGAGGCAGCGAAATTCGTGACAAAACAGTGTCTGGGGGTCACTCAGATGAGGTCCGAGCACACTCCGTTCCAAAAAGTCGAATTTTTTACAACAAATTTTTTACCCCAAAAGGGGGGGTGACCGATTTCTCTGTACCGTTTTTTTCCAAAAGCGGTCGATTTTGGGTAGCTGTAGCCTTTCTGGCATTAATGAGGGACCACCTGAAGCGCACTGGTCCATCTCTACAAAATCTGGAACAAAAAAAAATTGTTCTTCTAAAAAACACTGGTCGGTTACCCCCCCTTTTCTTACTCTTCCTGTCTTGGCGAACCGTACTAGAGGCAGCGAAATTCGTGACAAAACAGTGTCTGGGGGTCACTCAGATGAGGTCCGAGCACACTCTGTTCCAAAAAGTCGAATTTTTTACAACAAATTTTTTACCCCAAAAAGGGGGGGTGACCGATTTCTCTGTACCGTTTTTTTCCAAAAGCGGTCGATTTTGGGTAGCTGTAGCCTTTCTGGCATTAATAAGGGACCACCTGAAGCGCACTGGTCCATCTCTAAAAAATCTGGAACAAAAAAAAATTGTTCTTCTAAAAAACACTGGTCGGTTACCCCCCCTTTTCTTACTCTTCATGTCTTGGCGAACCGTACTAGAGGCAGCGAAATTCGTGACAAAACAGTGTCTGGGGGTCACTCAGATGAGGTCCGAGCACACTCTGTTCCAAAAAGTCGAATTTTTTACAACAAATTTTTTACCCTAAAAAGGGGGGGTGACCGATTTCTCTGTACCGTTTTTTTCTAAAAGCGGTCGATTTTGGGTAGCTGTAGCCTTTCTGGCATTAATAAGGGACCACCTGAAGCGCACTGGTCCATCTCTACAAAATCTGGAACAAAAAAAAATTGTTCTTCTAAAAAACACTGGTCGGTTACCCCCCCTTTTCTCACTCTTCATGTCTTGGCGAACCGTACTAGAGGCAGCGAAATTCGTGACAAAACAGTGTCTGGGGGTCACTCAGATGAGGTCCGAGCACACTCTGTTCCAAAAAGTCGAATTTTTTACAACAAATTTTTTACCCTAAAAAGGGGGGGTGACCGATTTCTCTGTACCGTTTTTTTCCAAAAGCGGTCGATTTTGGGTAGCTGTAGACTTTCTGGCATTAATGAGGGACCACCTGAAGCGCAAAGGTCCATCTTTACAAAATCTGGAACAAAAAAAAAATTGTTCTTCTAAAAAACACTTGTCGGTTACCCCCCCTTTTCTCACTCTTCCTGTCTTGGCGAATCGTACGAGAGGCAGCGAAATTCGTGACAAAACAGTGTCTGGGGGTCACTCAGATGAGGTCCGTGCACACTCCGTTCCAAAAAGTCGAATTTTTTACAACAAATTTTTTACCCTAAAAAGGGGGGGTGACCGATTTCTCTGTACCGTTTTTTTCCAAAAGCGGTTGATTTTGGGTAGCTGTAGACTTTCTGGCATTAATGAGGGACCACCTGAAGCGCCCCGGTCCATCTCTACAAAATCTGGAACAAAAAAAAATTGTTCTTCTAAAAAACACTTGTTGGTTACCCCCCCTTTTCTCACTCTTTCTGTCTTGGCGAATCGTACTAGAGGCAGCGAAATTCGTGACAAAACAGTGTCTGGGGGTCACTCAGATGAGGTCCGAGCACACTCCGTTCCAAAAAGTCGAATTTTTTTCCAAAAATATTTTACCTCAGAAAGAGGGGTTGACCGTTTTCCCTCTATCGGTTTTTTCCAAAAGCGGTCGATTTTGGGTAGCTGTAGCCTTTCTGGCATTAATGAGGGACCACCTGAAGCGCCCAGGTCCATCTCTACAAAATCTGGAACAAAAAAAATTGTTCTTCTAAAAAACACTATTTGGTTACCCTCCTTGTTTTCCCCCTTCCCAGGGATTCTCACGCGCTGTGTGTGGTCGTAATGCCCAGCAATATCCTACTTGTGTCTTCTAAACCTCGTCGAGCGTTCTTAGTTGAACTGCCGGACCCAAATTTCCAACTTATTAGATTGGTGTCTTGCTACCAAAAACAATGTCACAAGTGCACACTAACTCTCTATACAGACTAATAAGGTTTAAATGGCTGAGGCCAGGTTCTCAAAGTAGGGGTTGCAGCCCTTAAACCTCCGGATGGAGGAATAAAAGGGGCTGCTTGGTGGTGTTGGTGGAGGTGACTGCCGACCGCCCGTTGGGTAGGCAGCCCGTCGGGCCTGGCCGCTCAGCGGGCGGTCGCCTCGGCCGCCGGGTGGCGCCTGGGGCCGCGCATCACGGGCGCCGTGGTCACGGGGGCGTGGGTGTGCGTTCTCCTGGGGCGGGTACACAGTACCAGGCTTAGCAGCCCGGCGTTTATGCTTAATCTAGTCCTTCGTTCTAAAAAACTACTTGTTCTTAATACATCGTGAATGGTCCGATTTCACCTGCACTTGTCCATTGTATGGCCTCAGCATAAAATGTGCTATTGAGCTAGACAACGACCAGTATGGTTTATTTCATGTATGAGGGGGACAGTAATTAAATTCGAAATTCCATTGTTTTTATTGGGTTTTTATTTAAATCAAGGCAATTGCATTGGGTACATAATCACAACGTTCAGAGTCATGCTTCTGTCGTACAGAGTTGAATGTATTTAAACGCAGTTTTTCCAAATGCTTAATGTTCAGTACGAACGTTTAGTGTGGATAGTACAAGTAACCAACAAAGGCCATCGAACTTTGGTGCAGGAAACGAAGGGCTTGGCATGATTATTGAAGCCAGATCTGACTATGTGTGCAACCCCTCTTGAATTTCAGTACCTATCTTTACATCATCTTTTCTTCCTCACTTCTGTGTCTGTTCTTTCTGTGAGCAAGGGGTGCTCACTTATGAACATGGATACTGTTCGAACGGGGAGGCTGAAGTTCCAGAAAGGTTTCTTGCGAGAGACTGTATTTGCAACACATGGCTTCTTGGCCCTCATCATTTTCAGCAAAACTCATCTCTACCCATTTTTGTTTTACCTGTAATGACCTGCATTATCTCCAGTAAAGGAAACGCATTCCTATCGGTTTTTCTATTTTCCGATCAGGCACAAACAGATTATCCAGGGTGTACTTGGCGTGAACTTAAGGGATGTGGGGACCATTAAGACCACAAACAATAATTAAGATATTTTATTCACAACAATGTTAAGAACCCAAGCTCCAGATGAGAGAGGGCATTCATACTCACCATTATCAAGGAAAGGAAAGGCAAAAATGTTTTAGTCAAGGTGCCGTACATTACAACCTCCAACTCAAAATAAAAGTATGAACAATTTTTAAAAAAATTAAGGTTTTCAGGGACGGGGCCGACCAAGCATTTTGTTTTAATGGTTGGTAATGCATGTAATATCCGAATTAAAGAAAGGAGTGTTGCATGGAAGTACCTTTTGATTATAAATAATTTTAAAGGAATGAATCTGCGAATTTCGACGCAACTGTACTGACCTTACCCCAATTAAAGAACGAAAAAATAGAACTAATGTAGAAGTCTGTATTAAGATTTTAACTGCTGAACACTGACATTTGAGTTACGGCATGGGCAAAAAATGCTGGAATATATAGTATGAGGTGAAAGAATATTCTGAGAACCCAACACTCTTCTCCCCAAAAGTATTGTTTACACAAAACATTTCAGACAATTAGGAAAATCTGTTGTACCAAACATGAAAAAAGTGGCCAGAAGGTGTTCTCTCTTGAAACATTTGATAATTACCCACCTAATAAACATAGAATGTTCTAAACTGAAGCGTGGTGCTGCGTCCCAGTTTTGCAAGTTTCCAAAAATGCAGTAGTTTCGTACCTTAACACGTTTCAACCAGTCATGCAAGACAAACAGCAAGCCCCTCAATGTTGCGAAATTGTGTACTGTCTTTGATGTCCTGACTTGAAAACCTTCACCCGGAATGAAGGTCATCAAATGGGAACATCAGTTTGAAAATCTTTACCCGGAATAAAGATTTTCACACGGTCCATTAATGTTCCTATTAGAAAGCCCTTACCCGGAATAAAGGCTTTCGAATGGGGACAATAATGGATTTTACACAATCTTCATTACCTCAAAGCGCTCGCTGTTGGTCATGCATCACTACTTCAATCGTGTCAGAGTTTTCAAATCGCCAGTATTGAAAAAAAAATTTCCTTACACACATCATTAAGAACATTCAAGATGCATTCAGCAAACGAATATTGGCGTTAATAGAAACCGCCCACTGATAACCACTGCCTTTTTCAGTACAATTGAGCTTTGGAAGCAGGTGTAATATTTTACACAAACTTCTTGAAGTGGGAAGAGTATTTGGTCTCCCTTTTGACACCCACAAAATATTTCAGCAAATACTGGCTATGCAGAGACTCGACTCATCATCCAACAATCAAAGAAATGCATTCAGCAAACTAATACTGGCGTTAATAGAATCCACCCACTGATAACCACTGCCACTTTCAGTTCAATTGAGCTTCGGGAGTAGGTGTAATATTTTATACAAACTCCTTGAAAAGAGAAGAGTACATGGTCTTCCTTTTCACCCCCACAAAATGTTTTAGCAAATATTGGCTATGCAGAGACTTGACTCCTCATCCAGCAATCAAAGTCATATTAGGCAGTCAGTCACAAACTTCTTGAAGTGGGAAGAGTATTTAGTCTCCCTATGCACCTCCCACAAAATGTTTTTAAAAATCTTCTTTCTCGAGCAAAACATTGAGAACATTCAAGATG
>CM049596.1:5243921-5278921 GCA_026979955.1 Megalurothrips usitatus
TAACTTTTCTGATGGCTGATGGCTTGTCACGTTGAGGATGTAAGCTGTGGATTTTTTGTGTCCACTGGGATCTTAGAACCTCTCCAATGGAGGTAGGAAGCAAATATCTTCCACAGTTCTTGCTGTTGTCACATTATTCAATGTACTAAAAAGTGCCTTTGTTGTTTTGCAGGTCAAAGTGAAAGAAGGCAACCGCCCTGAAGGGATGAATTCAAAAGTGAAGTGATGATCTTGTTTTCAATTTAAGTTGCCAAGTATGAAGTGAACTTCATGGCAATGGACATGGTTGTGAGCATTGAACATTGTGAACAGGAAATTTGCCTGATTCTGCATTGCGGAGCTTAGTCAATGTGAAAGCATCTTAGACAGTGTCATTTCAGCCTGTGGAAGATTCATCCAAGATTTTTGGGCAGAAAGTGGTTGATTGTCAAGTGCAAGAATGGTGATTGAATGCGGAGAGAAATCTTAAGATGCAACAGAAATTATGTTGCGAAGCAAGAGAGATTATTTTGAGATGTGTTGACAGTTGCTTGTCCCCCTGGGAATGATTCATCCAAGATTTTGAAGCTGAAAGTGGAACTAAATTGTATGAGAGATGTTGAGAAGCAACAGAAATTGTGTTGAAGATTGAGTTGGTCGTGGTTTAGCCAAAGGCATGTCGTCGTCACTGTCCCAGAAAGCAATCGGCCAAGCTCAAGTTCAGGCCGCGCCGTACTTACTTTTCAGGGTCGAATGCGGGGCACCGACCGGCCTGGTAATGGTCGCTCCACAGCCGGCCGCTGCCGCAGCGCCGCCCGCAGAACTGGCACGCGATGCCGCGACCCCCAGTAGGCCATGTCGTTGCCAGGGCCCACCCGCAGCCATCGCGCGCCTCCCCGCTTCTTCTTGGCCATCAAGCCGTATTGATCTGCAACAGGCACACCGCACATGAGAACGCCGCCGGGCGAGCAGCCGACCCCGCCACCCGTCACCACGCCTCGGTACTTACAGAGGTCATCGCCGTCCTGTGCATATAAGAAGGGCGGGATGCCGTCGGGCCCCGTTACATGCAGGGGGCGGAGGCGTGGGTCTGAAACAGACGACAATCAAAATGAACACCAGATAACCACCCTGCATTGAGCGGTTCAGTTGTATGAATGAGTGCCATGGTGAGTCGACAGTCTTATTGCTGCTGCTTTCAGTTTCTGCATGTTATGAATGGCTCGATGTACTCATGCACAACTTTCTGTCGGCAGGTGGCATCGAATTGCACCAATTAGGGTGTGCTGTGCCTTCACATGTATGAAGGTTGCTATCATTCGGCACCAACTGAGTAACTTTTCTGATGGCTGATGGCTTGTCACGTTGAGGATGTAAGCTGTGGATTTTTTGTGTCCACTGGGATCTTAGAACCTCTCCAATGGAGGTAGGAAGCAAATATCTTCCACAGTTCTTGCTGTTGTCACATTATTCAATGTACTAAAAAGTGCCTTTGTTGTTTTGCAGGTCAAAGTGAAAGAAGGCAACCACCCTGAAGGGATGAATTCAAAAGTGAAGTGATGATCTTGTTTTCAATTTAAGTTGCCAAGTATGAAGTGAACTTCATGGCAATGGACATGGTTGTGAGCATTGAACATTGTGAACAGGAAATTTGCCTGATTCTGCATTGCGGAGCTTAGTCAATGTGAAAGCATCTTAGACAGTGTCATTTCAGCCTGTGGAAGATTCATCCAAGATTTTTGGGCAGAAAGTGGTTGATTGTCAAGTGCAAGAATGGTGATTGAATGCGGAGAGAAATCTTAAGATGCAACAGAAATTATGTTAAGAAGCAAGAGAGATTATTTTGAGATGTGTTGACGGCTGCTTGTCAGCCTGGGAATGATTCATCTAAGATTTTGAAGCTGAAAGTGGAACTAAATTGTATGAGAGATGTTGAGAAGCAACAGAAATTGTGTTGAAGATCGAGAGAAATGAAGTTTAAAGAACTTAAACATGATAAGAAGAAAAGAGAATGACGAAACAAAGCTTGAGAAAAAACTAAAAAAGAAATTCAAACAGAAGAAAATTGAAAAAAAAAAATTGAAAAGCAAACTAAAACAGAAGAAGAGTAGAAAAAATATTCAAAAAAAAAAAACAAAGAGAAAAACTGCAATCAAAACAGAAGAAAAATGAAAGAAAAAGATATTCAAAAAGAAATAACAAAAAAAAGCAAAGAAAAAAACTGAAATCAAAACAGAAGAAAAATGAAAGAAAAAGAAACAAAAGAAAAAAAAAAGAAATCAAAAACGAAAAATTTAAATCTAAAAACTTAAGATTAAAAAAAAAGAAACCAAACTGAAAAAAGAAACTGAAAAGAAAAACCAAACTGAAAAGATGAAAACAGAAGAAAAATGAAAGAGAAAGAACCTACGAAAGAAAAAACAAGAAATCAAAAACGAAAAATTTAAAATCCAAAATAAAAAACGAATGACAAAGACCACAGAGAAATGAATACAGAATTTTATTATGACTTCTAAAGAAAATGACAAAAATCATTTTAGAGAACAAAAACATGTTAAAACAAGAGATGTGAAATTAGAAAGTAAGATGAATGGTGTGCTGACTGCTGAGAATGTTGCTTGAGGCTTTGCCCAGAACCGTTGCTTCTACAACATTCCTACGACCTCTTGCTGACCTCTTGGTGAGGCGATACGTCATGGCCTTCTATCATCTGAAAAGATGGTAAGTCTCCGCCCAGTATTCTTCCTGCCTTTAATATCTGCTGGCATTCTTGGTGGTTCTGTGTACTCATGGATCATTTTCTGTTCCCAGATGAGCTCTTCTCTGGAATGAAGGCGGGCTTTTCCCCACTGCGCTTGAGAGCTGCAGCATTCAGCGGTTCAGTTCTGTGAATGACCACCAGCAAGTTTGCTCCCAACGGCCTGGCGGGTCAAACTAAACCACACCACTCCTCACTTGTATGAAGGTTGCTTTCGTCATCACCTCTGGTAGAGTTTGTGATGTGCAAGTAATATGTAACAGCTGATGACTTATGTTGAGGATGTGAGCTCTGGACTGTTTGTGTTCACTGTGTGGTTGAGGAGAGTTTGCTGAAAGTAAAGGCAACAGCTCAGAGGTAAAAGTTTAATCACAGGTTCTCCACATTTGCTTCTTGTAGTTCAATATTGACTTTTAAAAAATATGCTTAAACTGTGATGGAAATGCATGGTGTGGGTGGGTAGTTTCAAACTATGATTCCATACCAGTAACTGTAGTGCCGTTTTGGACTACATGAGGAAACATCTGGCAGTACTGATCAGCCTCTGTGAAACCTTAGTTCCAAATAAGCAACTTTTCTCTCTGATCCAGCCACTTGATTAATATTTTGCTGCCTTGTTTTTTAGTATGCAATTTATGCTGTGTCTTCTCTCTAGAAGTGTTGATGTCTTCAATACTTCTGCTCTGTGCTGTCTTGTGTCACATTGCTTGTGAGCTCTTTGGTTGAAGTGTTATCTAATGAGAGGATAATACCAAATAATAAGATTGTCGATGGCAGTTGGTGAAGCCCGTTGGACACATTGTAAAGTGAGTACAATGAGAGAGAAAATCAACAAGGTGAACTTGTGAGCTCTTTGGTTGAAGTGTTATCTAATGAGAGGATAATACAAGGTAATAAGGTTGTCGTTGGCAGTTGGTGAAGCCCTTTGGACGTACTGCATAGCGGGTGCAATGAGAAAGAGAATTTATAAGATCACATGGATTGATTTGGACCAGACGATTTCTCAAATGAGTCACATAGATTATTTTGGACGAGATGGTTTCTCAAATAAGTCACATAGATTGGTCTGAACTATGTCAGCGGATTGAACTAATCAACACGTGATAAAACAAACGGAATATAATTTTAATTCTGGGGTAGTATTGACACGGAGGAGGGGGGGGGGCTCAAGAGATGCGTTATTCTACATGGTCTTGCAAGCGAGAAGGGATCCAGTGCTTATGTAAAATGTTTGTCAAAGGTCACTGCAAGAGGCAGTTCTAACCCGCTAGTGGCATATTGGAGTCTTGTCATTCACCGAAACTTTGACATGTCGGGTACATAGTAATTGTCACACACTTTTTCTTTTCCTTACTTTGCTCGTGACATGTAATTGGGGAAAGTTTGTTTCGGCATGCAACTGATGCAGGAACAGATAGACATAAATGTGGGGACTGTGCCTGTCTTTTTAACAGCACTTTGTACCTCTCTGCTAGATGTTTATAGCAGAGCTGTACGTTTGGTCCATTTGCGTTGTTTCTTCGTGTACTTAAGTATTCCCTTGGCGCCACTGCCCATCTGTAGTACCTTAGTTTGTTTGTTTTTTTGTGTTTTTTTTTTGTAGTGTGTATTTTTTCATACTCGCCTCTTAACTTCAGTGGCGTCATGGGTTTGCTATGAAAGGCATCTGCGTGAAATGTGTTTTTGACTTAAATGATATGTTGGACGGTGTATTTTGAGTTCCATGTTCGATTGGAAAGTATATTTCATTTCCTAGTGAGCTCTGCGGTTGAAGTGTTATCTAATGAGAGGACAATACTGTATAATAAGGTCGTCGTTGGCAGTTGGTGAAGCCCTTTGGACAAATTGTGTAGCGAGTACAATGAGAGAGAAAATTGAAAAGATGAACTTGAGAGCTCTTCGGTTGAATTATGTCAGTGGATTGCACTAATCAACACGTGATAAAACAAACAGAATATAATTTTAGTTCTGGGGCAGTATTGACGGTTTTGTCAGTTTTGACAAATTATGGCGAGGCCAAGCTGTTTGCTGTTGCGCCTGTGGTTTTCTTACATTTTTCTTTATTTAATTGACTTGGTATTCCCAAAATGTCACATCCCAATTCATTTGTGTTTGTGTGTGCGTGTGTTGTGTTTGTGTTTCTATGTGAATGTGTCTGTGTGAATGTGTCTCTGTGTGAATGTGTTTTAAAGTTTCCTTGTAGAAGTCTTGTGCGACGCATAACAATCTCAACTTCATACTAATTCAAACTAACTTTGTGGCATTTTGGGTTTGCTATGATAGACGCCTGCATAAGATGTTATGGAATTTGGCAATGAGGGGTTAAGAAGATGCTCCAACGTCGAGTAAGAACAGTAAAAGTGACCAATGTGACTTTGAAACTTGATATGGATTGAATGTCCAGTGTGAACAGTGAGAGTAACCAATGTGGCTTTGAAACGTCATACGGTCCAAACGTCCAGCATGAACAGCACAAGTAACCGATGTGGTTGTGAAACGTGATCTTTGATCGTGTGGGAGGCAGAGAAAGACAAAGTCTTGCCGAACTTGAAGAAGGCTCCGAGCATGTGCACAATTCCTTATCTCTCTTCTTTTGTCTTCACTCTCCTATGTTTTTTTTTTTTTTTTTTTGCAAGGCAGCACACCTCTGTTCAGAGGCTCACTTATGAACATTAATATTGCATTAATGTCAAGGCTGGTGTTCCAGAAGGGATTCTTTGCTTAGGACTGTTTTTCAGCAGATGGCTTGTTTCCTTTGGAATCAATATTTGCGGGGTTAAAATGCATTTCCATCAACCTTCAATGTAAGTAAGAAAAAAAAGATTTGAAACTGAAAGAACTGTGATATGACTTTTGGCTTTGAATTTCAAAACTAAGTAAATAGCCAAGTTAAATTTAATTCCGATGCCCTGCATGTGATTCAATTTAATTTTGATGCCCTACGTGCTTATGCTCTTTGTACTACTTGTTGATAATTATAGTGTCTTGGCGGGGGATTGTAATGTGATGTCACAACTGCTGACTTAGTTTTTTTGTTCTGTACATTATTAAGGCATAGACTGCATTCAATTTAATTTTGATGCCATATGTGCTTATGCTTTTTGTACCACTTGTTGGTAATTATAGTAACTTGGCGGGGGATCGTAATGTGATGTCACAACTGCTTACTTAGTTTTTTTGTTCTGTACATTATTAAGGCATAGACTGCATTTCTTGTTCATGCTACGTTTTTGACATCTTTTGCTCTGATACGCCCACAAAGTGATATTGTATTGTGTTTTTTGGAATTAAAAAGAATGAAAATAATTTTTTTTTGTATTTTTAGCTGTGCGCCATGCCTGAGCTTAATTGGTATGGTGGCCCAACTCTAAGGGGGAGACCTGGTGAATTTTCGTCTACCTCACCAGGGTTGACTTGGCAGACTTAACATTATCCGGCCCCAGGTGAGTTCTGCATCTCGTCAACGGTGAGAGTTGAATAGTATTTGCGTTGCATAATGATATTCAGAAATTTGATTTGTTAAATTTCTATGCGTGAGGCATTCAACTCCTACGGTTTTTGAGATGCAGGGCACAACAAGGGCTGTCAAGACTGGAATTGTTAGGGTTTGCCACCCCTGTACCTCACGAGGCAAACTGTATGTGCAGATCTCTTTGCGTTGGGGGACAACTTTAATGCAGTGTTCCTAGTTCCATGACAGGACTATGCCTCCAAACTCCTCTTTTTGCTCACAGTTTGGCTTACATTGGTTTAAACCTTGTGTGAATGTTGGTTTAAACTGTTTTGGTGGTATAGACTTCATGGCCAAACTCCCGAAGTCTGGCGGGTCAGTCAATTTCACTGAAGGGTTCTGACCAGGTCCTAAACCTCCCACCTTCCAGTAGAGGAATGCAGCTCAACAGGGTTCTCAACATCTTGGAAACACACTTTCGGGCAAAGCAATATCTGCCTTTTCTGCGTTAAGACATTCAACAGGTGGCAGCCATTATCAGTGTCGGCAGACGCGTTCGGTCCCTCCTCTGGCATAGACCAGCTCGTGTAAGTGCTTGGTGGCTCACCGCTTAGATATCTTTCTGTTAGTAAAGTTATCCAGTGAGTTGTAAATTCGATAACTGCAACCTGTGCTTCACCCGTGCATCCACTGAGCTACACCCAGCCAGGTTTCTGTGCGCAGGTACTCAGAGACCGGGTACCTGGCCAGTATAGCCCGACTGTCAGGCAAAGAACTCTTTGTGGGAGGTTTAATTTGTTCTCAGGAAATATGGGGACACGATCAAGATCACAATCTTTCCCTGTTTTCCTCTCATATGCATCATATGGTTAGCCGAACGGGCATGCTTTCAAGCTTCGCAAAGAAGTTGGTTCGTGGTGAAAATTGAGTCCTGTTGTCAACCGTAGATTGTCACCCTAATTGTCAGGTTCAAGTTAAGAGATGGATGGTAGTAGTCTCTTGTATATTGTGCCCCAAAAATGTCATTGGTGGTTCCCGCAGGTACAAAGTAGCGAGACTGGTATCCTCTCACTTGAACCATTGGTACTACTCGCATAGCATTTTCCTGTTAAAGGGGAGAACATGCTTCTTATCAAAACCTTTTGATTCCTTTTTTTTTTTTTCTGTTTCATTTACAACAATCTAGGGAGCTGAAATTCGAGATGTTACAAAACCGCCAAGGCGTACAGGTGAAGCACATCGGGACTTGCAGGGGCTGTTGTGGAATGCGTAGGGGGCTTGGCAAAGGCAGCAATAAGGTTGCAATGGGAGGTCATGCTATAACACCGCTTTACATCTAAGTGTACAAGGTGCAGAGTATGGTACAGAAGTCAAGGATGGAGAAGAAAGTGCATAGTCAGCAAAGAAAAAAGGAACTAACAAGGCACAGCAAGATTACCAAATTTCGTTCATTTCAGCTCGGGCCTCTTAATCGAAAATAACTTGCGCTTTCTCATGTGCCCATTAGTGTTTTATAAAATCTCAACCTTGGGTGGGAGTTCGTCAAAAAAAGATATCTGCACTTGAAAAGTCACGAGCAGCAGTAACTCCACCTCCGAGGAGCCGATTTGCTCATTGAGCTTCATGCCCAGGGGCTCAGGTGGCAATTACGTCTCCGGCCCGAGGGTTCGAAGGGCCAAGGCTGCAGGGACGAGGCAGCAGCAGCGGTACATGCCACAGTATTAGTGCGTGGCTCGGCCCGGCCCGGCCCAGGTGCAGTGAGTGAGCAACAGTAGCGCCTCCCCCCCCCCCCCCCCCCCCAGCGAAACCTGGCTTGGCAGGGCGGTTTGCGGCCTAATGCGGCGCCGCCGTGCTGGGTAGGCAAACCAATGTGTCCGCGTGTCTGGCGGGCTGGCCTACCCCGAATGAAAAGATGAGAAATAGAGAAAAAGAACACCAAGTGAGTTCCAGACCAGAGAAAGGCGTCACTTAAGAAGGGTATATTCCCACGAAATGCATGACGGAAACGTGTGTTGTGCAGCCGTCCATCACAGAGTGGGTGAGCCATCACGGTGTCTCTAGCCCTCCCCCCAACCCCCACCCCTCCCGGAGACACCCCGTGAAGTCGTCCGGCGAGCCGTGGCGGCGGCTCCCTGCTTCACCGCCCGACTGCCTGAGCGCACATTAAGCGAGGGAGAGTCCTGCGGGTCCTGCGGGTCCTGCGCAGGCAGGTACGGCCCTACACCGCACGAGTGCGCTGCTGCCAGGGAAGGTGAAGGGCTGCTTCTCCTGCCTTCCGCCGGGGCAGCGAGAGAAGGGGCCTGCTGGGGCCCTCCGTTAGGGAGCGATTGACATGTAGGCCGATCGTGCGTGTACCACTTTTGCCCAGCAACGCTTTCCCGGGGCCGAAAAACAATTGAAGGCGAACGTGTCACGTGATCCTCACATCACTCATGATTGGTTCAAGCAGAAACAAAAGTTCAAAATGGAAGGTCGGTCTAGAGTTGACCCTTGACGCATGACGCTGAAGCCGGAAGCCCCGTGGATCCTTTCATTTGCGATTCGATTTTGTTTAAAAAGTAGAAGAATCCAAGTCACATTGGGCGTCAGCGCTGAAACCGACCTGAACAACAACAGAAACAACACACGGGCCGACAAAAAGTAGTCCCTTGATAAGCTCGTGCTCTCAGAAGATATCGGTGCAATGTTTTGATTTAAAACGGTCCAAGAATATTATTTATTCATTTTTCGTAGTATCAAAACATTTAGCATCAGTCCGATCCACATTCGCGTGAACTCGAGATCGCGGAGTCAGCTTCAAGCGGGCGGAGTGAGTGGAGCTGAACTGAACTGAACTGAACTGAACCGAACTGAACCGAACCCACCGAACGGAACAGTGTGGGAGCACCCTAAGAAATCGTTTTGTCGGCGGTGGCGGTGAATTCACGACCCACGGGTGCCACGCTCCCCTCCCCTACCCCCCACTGTCCCCCCCCCCCCCCCCCACTGCCTGACTGGTCCTACTCTGACTTACGTTCTGTGAACTTTGTTATTCCCTGTGTATGTCATCGCTAAAAGTCAACATGACCGATGCTTGAAGTCCAAATTTGGTGTATTGAACCTTAGTCCCCCATTTTTACCACGGTCTCTATGCATGGCACGAAGACAAACATACCTTCGCTAAAGCCAGGTAGTTTTACATTACTTAATAACCTACAAATTCTCATGAGATGTTAATGTTGTGTTCTGCAAAGATGTCATCTCAATGAAGAGCTGTAAAGGGCGGTCAGTTTAACATTACAATACTTCTCTTTGTCTCACTCCCCCTGCGATGTTCCTTTCGTTCCTCCTGTTATCACACAATGGGTGTCATTTCTTCTATCCAGATTTATTTTATCTCCAAGAACCTTGACTTTCAATGAGTTCTTTGGGCATCATGATTGATCATTAAGTGCTGAAACTTCAACACTTACCGCAGTAGAGATCAACAAAGGCGTCTTTAAGGTTCCGCTACTTTTGCTATCAAACCATCATACATTACTCTTTGAATTTCTTTCCAGTTCTTAAAACGTGATGCATCATGTTAGAGGGGCTGGTTGCGTGGGTGCTAAACACCTACTTAGGCAAATATGTCGAAAACCTCAACACACATCAGCTCAGTGTAGCCCTTCTACAAGGTGAGGATATGCTGGAGGTGTGCGTGATCCTTCTGAAATTACTTTTACGTTTTCAATTTTGTATGCTCTCAATCTATTGTAATCCACATGTTTAATTTTTTGAAATTATTCTGTTTGCAGGGGAAGTGGAACTTGAAAACCTACCTCTAAGAAAAGATGCCTTGCGCCATTTTGGCCTTCCAATTCAAGTTCGTGCTGGGTTTATTGGCAAGATCAAACTTCAAATACCAGTTAGAGCCATTAGAAGTGCCCCTTGGGTCATTCTTATTGAGCAGTTGTATCTTGTAGCAGGTCCAGTAAGGTTAAATGAGGTAATATTTGTTGTTGTAGATGGGGTATATATTTTTAATTTATGTAACATGAACACTTGTTTCTAACTTGGTGACTTTTGCAGTGGGATGATGAGGTTGAAGAACAGGCTTCTCAGGACTATAAACTAAGTATTTTAGATGCTCTGGAGGCAGAGTGGCGAGCTGAGTATGACAATCAAGGATCAAGTTACTATGCATCAAGTTACTCTTCATGGTTGAGCTATGGCACCAGTGTTGTTACAAATGTGGTTGAAAATTTACAGGTATGTTGAATTATTGGTTGTGGACTCATGTACCAATACTGAAAACATTTAATTGTTTGTCACTAATTTGTTTTCAGCTCAAAATTACTGATGTTCATATTAGATATGAAGATGATATTACTATACCAAATGAAGCCTTTGCCTTTGGCATCACTATGGATACTTTATCTGCACAAAGTTGTGATGACACTTGGCAACCACGGTATCTATCAGGCGACACAGGGCCTAATATATTTAAGCTTTTGGAACTGAGTGCATTAGGTGTCTATTGGGATAAAGTAGATCCAAGTGGTCTTTTTGGAGATCTGTCCTTAGGAGAACTAGCGGTATGTGGGAGACCCACAGTGGCTAATGGAGTTGACCTTTACTTTGCATAATAATTTACTTACATATTTTTATTTTTGCTGAGCAGGTGGCACTGTCACAAGTTGGAGTGAAATACAAATCACACAATTTTCTTTTATCTCCTGTTAGTGCTCAGGCTCATGTGAAGCGTAATCGATCTGAACAGCCATTGAGATCTCGTCTCCAACCTCGCATTGTTTGTGACTTGCACTTAGAGGAAGTTCCCCTATCTCTTTTTGATGTAAGTGTTAGTGAATTTTACAGACTTACATTTTTTTGGAACTGAAACAATAAAGTGTTTAAAATTCTTTCTACAGTGGCAGTATGGTCAAATGGTTGGCTGTTTTAAGGGTCTCCAAAGTATTGAAAGGGTCAGAAGACATCGTAGATACAGACCAGATTGCTCAGTTACAGATGATCCCAAAGCTTGGTGGATTTATTTAGCCCGATGCTACTGCCCCCGGCTTGTAAGTATTATCTGAAAATCAAATCAAAAGCTGACTGTGTCGCTTGCATCACTTTTTTCTTTTTTATGGGTGGCTGTGGTCTATTAAATACCAAGTTGTTCAATGTTACAGAAACAATCCAATCGCTCATGTACTTGGGAAGATGTTTTAAAACTAGCTAGAGAAAATGTGAATTATGTTGCCACATATGAGCAGCTTCTTTCCAATCCATCCATTACTTTGCAACCC
Source organism: Megalurothrips usitatus (assembly GCA_026979955.1). Classification (NCBI taxonomy): domain Eukaryota; kingdom Metazoa; phylum Arthropoda; class Insecta; order Thysanoptera; family Thripidae; genus Megalurothrips; species Megalurothrips usitatus. Next base: position 5,255,380 of record CM049596.1, read on the forward strand.
CAGGCCAAGGAATTGAAGGATACTGTAGAACACAACCGGTCTCTTGAGGAACTACGCACACTAAGAGAGGTGAATGGTTTGTGTGGTAATTGTTTTGCACAATTTCGACAAAGCTATATTTTATTGGTTTTTTGGTGGATGCTGTTTTGTTTGCAGATTTCTATGAGGCGCGTAAGGCCGGTTCCTGATCCAGCGGACCGTACGTCAGCTAGCATTACTCCTCCGAACACCTCAACAGGAAGGGGCATTCTTTACCAGTGGTTTCCAACCTGGTGGGGCTGGTCTGAAACAGGAGAAATTATATCAACTAACGATAGTCAAGAGAGTACTGTTGAGCAGCAGATTGAAGGTCAACTTCTAGATGCCCTTGCTGACACCGTGGACAATAATTCTCTTCTTCGGAGAGATGTTGTATTCTGTCAAATGAATTTCACTCTCAAAGAAGGCACTTTCCATCTGTGTTCAGAAAAACATGCAGAAGACAGAGAAGAAATGCAAGAAGATAATAAGTTAGTACACTCAATGATCCATGTTGTAAACCTGTCTTCCTATTTTTCACTCCTGACTTTGTCTGGTTTCCTCCTTACAGAAAGTCTGTCCTGGAGTTACACTTTGAAAATGTCCAATTAAATTTGGAATCCAGACCTCGTACTAGTTCTCAACGCATTAGTGTTTCGCTTGGTGCACTATATGTGTGGGACAGACTTACCAAAGACACAGTTTTCCCTGTGCTGGTTGCACCTCAAGGTCATGATTCTGCACCAAGTGCTCTGTCTACTCGGGGCCCAAGAGCGTTCCCACCTGGATTACAACGTCTTCGTAATCAGAGCTCATCAAGTATTGGTGCAACATCTACTCCGAATACTGCAAGACGCACTTCACAAATAGAAGATTCACTGTTTGAATTGGTTTATGAACATAAGCCATTCAATAGCAACTCTGACTATCGGTAAGTGTGTGGCAGATTCTAGCCACTGTCATCTGTGTTTTGTAAGCTTTTGTTGATCTTCTCACCTTTGGTTAACCTTATTTACTTTTCTCAGGTTACATATTCGATCTCAATCATTGGATGTTGTCTATAACCCAACTGCTGTGGAATGGTTGACAAACTTCTTCACCCAACCCTATCAGCAACTTGACTGGACCCTCCGTCAGGCAGCTCGCCATGGTTACCAGGCAATGAAGCGTCGAACTCGTAAGGAACTAATGAGAAATTGGGAAGAATTGTTAGAGGGTCATTTGGTGAGCATTCAATAGAATTCTTCAGTTTGAGGCATTGATATGTCCACATATTCTGTAATGTCTTCCTTTTATTCTTTAGAGTAATCGTAAAACTTGGGAGCTGGAGTTGAACATATCAGCACCACAAATCATTCTTGTAGAACATTTCTGTGATAAAAATGCAGTGATAGCTGTGGTTGATTTCGGAAGATTTCATCTGAGCACTCAGAACACTCACAGAATAGAAACACAAGCTCCACCACCTCTCATTACAACTACAAGGGACAGTGATGATGAAGATGGTAATTTTTCTTGCTCACATGCTTTAAAATTTGCCATATTCATTTCTTGTTTAAAATAAATTCTGATTCATATTAATTGTGCCTTGCTCTGTGCAGAAGCTTTTCAGACACCATGTTCAACTCCACCTGGAAGTGCTGCTAGTGAATCAGAGAGTGAAGTTGATGAAGTAATGGATGAAACTTTGAACTCTCAACTTTCTGGCGATCTGAATAAGGAGGGTCTGAATGAATGGTCTCTTCATCATCGATTGTATGACAGGTAATCTGTCTATCTTGTCATGTGTTTGGTCTTAGAATTTGTTCTATGATTTATGTACCCAAGAAAAAATATTTAGGGAAGTAAATTTTAATTAAAAAATTCAGGTACACTGTTGAATTTGGGGACCTGCAGATACTTGTTGGAAAAGTGAAAGACAATTGGAAGTATGCTCACCTCAAGGGAACATCTACTTTGCATGTCTTAGACAGGTTCAATATTTCTCTCCAAGTAAGTCACATTAATTATATTAGTGGAGAAGTAATATATGTCAATGAAGGCCTGAGCACTCCTTGTAATGCTGTCTTTTACCTAGATTGAAAGGAGGGTTGTCTTCACTCGAGATCCTCAGTTTCCAAGTCTGACTGTCAGTGGGAATTTGCCCAAGTTAGTCGTTCATGTTAATGAATCCAAAATACAGGCTTTACGGACAATGGTTGATATTATTAGTGGACCCGGTCTTCCATCACCATTCAGGTATCTCAGGATTTTAAAAAATAGTACCTTAAGTTTAAATTTGTTGTTGTTTAACTTTACTGCATTTAAAACTGCTGGTATTTAAACTGTAGATCACAAGAACCCTCAATGCCTAGAGAAAACATAGAATCAAGTGACACAGATGATGAAATGCTTGAAGAAAAAGATGAAAAAAGTGAAAAACTCATGTCTCGCTTAGTTATGCTTCAGTTTTCCATTGATCAAATGGCTCTGGAGGTAAGTGTGGTGAGCTAAAATACCTGAACTTCTCTGCTTTCTTCTGCCTTGCTAAATTACTTTGTTTTTGTGCTGTAGGTTCAGTCAAGAGGAAGATCTGTGGCAGAACTACAAGTGTCTGGTGTCAGAGCAGGCTTCACTAAGAGACCATTTGACACATCTCTCTCACTCAGTGTCCATAGTTTGCTGCTAGTAGATGCTCTCCAAACATTTGGTCCTGATTTTGAACTCTTGGTTGCAAGTCACAAACATGTTGGGTACGCTCTATTATCAACCATTTGTTTAGCTCGGCACTTGCTTTGTTTCTCATGTTCTGATATTCTTGGTTTGCTCCGATTAGGATGGACAGTGTCAGTGGTAGCTTACGTGATAGTGAGCCAACATCGCCCACATCACCAGGGTCACCCTCACCTGATGTTCAAAGTCCCAGATCAACCAAATTTACAACCCCTATGGCCCTAACACAGGCTTTGACCAGTCTTCAGTATGATTCATCTGGGCCTCGAGGTAGGTTTGCCACAAGAAAACCGATTGTATTGGTTTTTCCTGATAGATCATCCTCACATGGGCAATTTCTGCTTCAGCTATTTCTCCTTCATGGTCGGTGCCATCCCCACCACCAATGATCACATCTCCTCAGTTTATTGCGGGTGGTCTTTCTGCTCGTGCATCTTACATTGGACTTGATACATTTGATCATGAGGCTCTCATAACCATTGAAATACTACTAGTGAGTCCAGACTGTCCAACAAACAATGATCCAAGTGATACCTCTCCTAGAGAAACTCTTCAAATTGTGTCTGTTCAATTTAATAATTTGGACATAATTGGTAAGTCGTACATACAAGTTTAAGTATTTTTGAAGGTTTTCTTTCACACACTCATCTTTGACATTTTTGAACTACAGCAAATCAAGAGACCATAGTAGAGCTGATTGGATTTACAAGACGTGTCTTCCCTATGAAACAAAGCAAACGCCATCCAGGACCTCATGGTTAGTTTAAAGTTTCATCATAGAGGTTTAGTAGTAAAAAGTAATGAAATATTCCTTAATAAAATTTATTTTCTCTTTTACAGTACCTAGATCATCCTCGCCTAGTGGGCGATCTTCCGCACACCCCAGAACTGACAATCCTCCTCACAGCCCAAGTCCTGGATCATCTGCACAGATACATCACAGTCACCCCATGGCACATCAGGGACACATTGCGAGTAGTGCAACAGCTAGAACTGAACTTACTTTTGATTTCCACCGTCTCAATGTGCTTCTTCTCAGAGCTGTTCTCAAAGACAATGTTCATGTTGGGAGAAAAATTGCCACTGCCACAATGTCTGAAGCAAAGATTCATGCAACAATTGGTTTGTATTTTTAAGTGACAACAATAAATGTCTAATGATAATCTTGGAGATTGTGTAAGCTTATGTTTATGTGTGTACTAGGCCACCAGCTGGTTGTAGGTGGATCCCTCGGTGGACTGCAGGTGCTTGACTTGACGCCTGAAGGACAGAAACATCAGCGAATTCTCAGCCTTGGGAAAGATCCCCTAGTGTCAGAACGTGTACCAGACCTTGCAACTTGTTTGGGTGCTGATCTGTACTCAATGGGGCAGGCTAATGCCAGTGTGTGTGTTGAAGAAAAGCAAGTACAGGCTTTCAGCTTCTCGGTTAGTCGTTCTTTAGGTGGCATCTCTGCTTCTGGACCATCTCTTCCAGCAGGTGAGTGTGTCAGCATAAATTTGTCCAACTAATGACTTTTGCTCAAATCTATGTAATGGGGGTATCTAATTTTGGTTTTGTCAGGACCTTCTGCTAATCAACAAGATTCTGATGCTGTTGATGTGAAAATACGTATGGCATCTGTGCTGTATACACATTCTCCATGCCTTGTCAATGAACTGGGGTCATGTGCTTCTGAATTCAAACAGTACCTGAGCAACCTAGCAAGCTCAATAAAATCAGCAGCTACAGAAATGGCACTTGGATTGGTCCATGCGAGGTAATTACAGAATTGATTTTGTACGTTTACTTCCTGTCCTTCGGCAATGTCTGAGGATGTTCATGTCTCTTTTGGTGTGTTTTTTTTTTTCTAGAGCGGAAGCCCTTGCACAAAGTTTATATATGAGTAGTCGTTTATCTGCTTCATTTTATGGTGGCTCTGGTTCTGAACTGTCTTCACCCAAGAGGAGACGGCGAAGCGTGTCACGTTCCTCAGAGGTGTATGAGTCTATGCCAACTACAGCAAACCCATCTGTGTGTAACACCAAGGGGAATGTGACACCCACTAGTCCTGGTGAAGGAGAGGAGGATAGCCTTTCATCTGCAACAGAGCTGAAGTGTGTTTCCCCATGAATTATCTAAATACTTTGCTAAATGCTTTCTTTAACAGAAGCTTATCATATGTTTTTATTGGGGTTTCAGGCTGGATGTAGTACTGGATACACCTGTTGTTGTGATGCCTCGGTCTTCCACCAGTGCTGAGGTGCTTGTTGCTCATCTTGGTAAAATTTCCATCAATAACCTCCAAGATAACAATGTGAGCATGGAGGCAAGTCAAGAACATTTCTGGGGACTGGGTCAACCTAAAGAGAAATTCAGTATTGAAATCCGTGATATGAATTTGTTTTCATTGGACACATCAAAAACTGTTGATGGTGCAAGGAGACAAGGTGGACTTCCAGTGCAGTATGTATATTGGGAAATGGCAAATCAGCCTTCTTATTTGGAATGTGCCAAACATGAACTGTTTAATTTATATTTTTGTGTTTTTTTTCCCAGTGGTCATGTGGATAGTTTACTGCGTGCTGAACAACTGTACGCATGTGCTGAATCTGGTGTACATATTTTACATGATACTGTGATAAAATTGGATGTAGAGCGTGTAGTAGGCTGTGGTATGATGCAGAAAGCAGACAGTTTATCATCACTGCTGTTGGATGACAATACAGTCGACTTCCAAGAGTACCAATCACAGGACAGCCTTCAGGTATTTTGTGCAAATTAATTGCTGTGCAATGGTATTTTGCTTCTGGAAAACAAATAAAATAAATTTCTTTTCCAGGTCTCTGGTAGTGTTGTCACGCCTCTGAAGGTCTCACTGTCTCGTCAGCAGTATGAGCAGCTTCTGGACACTGCCAATAGTTTATTGTCTGGATCAGCACCATCTTTAAGCTCCTCCTTTACTCCATCAAGCACGGTAGCATCACATATGCAAAATGCTGGTTCAACCTTACCACGTGCCCCATTAGGAGACATAGCAGAAGAAGAATCTGAAATGCACACTGGCGTATCGACCTTGAACATGGACTCAACTTTAAGAGCACGGATGCTCCATCAAAGCCCTCCTACAGTGGAATTAACCAGACCGGTACTCCCTCATCGAATAACTATTAAAGGTTTGTGTGGGTCAGAACATTTTGTTGCTGGATTGTATTACCAATGTACTTGTCTTTTATTTACCTGGTTATTTATTACAGTTTCTTTTGAGCTACCTATTTTTACTCTGGAATTGAAAGGAGATCTTGGTAGAGGTGAGCAGGGCTTGGTGGACTTGTCTTGCAGTGACTTTAAACTTCAGTTTGAGCGTCAGAGGCCTTATGAGACAGTGATAGAGGTACAGTACCTCACAATAACTTTATTTACAAATGTATTGAAGTGTGTTGAAGCTCTTCTTATTAGGAAGTTAAATATATCATTCTTGATGGCATATTGTTGTTCTAGATGTCACTACGCTCATTGCTTATGGAAGACCTTCTACAGCCTCCTGACTCCAAACACCGTTTCTTGTTGGTTTCCTCAAACGGTTCTGATGCTGGACGCAGTCAGTATTGTGATGTACCAGCATTTCTTTCCAAGTCTTGTCCAAATTTAAGTTTCAATTCAAGTGGAGCAAGCAATTTTCTGCATGAGAACTACCACCTGAGACATCACCAGCATCATCATGGATCCCTTCCTGATCACTTGGAGAATGAGTCAGCATTTGGTTCATCCAAGTCAAAAGTCAAGCAGCATCGAGCAAGTAAGGCTCACTTTGTAGAAATTAAAGCTGCTTTCTGTTGCCCGTAGTTGCATTTCACAGATGTTTTTATCATTCATAGGGAAAGCGGCTCCTACTGTTATTGGGGACTACCCCAGCACCCCACCCCCATCACCCCAGCATCAAAGTTGTGGTAGATTGGTGAGAGATGATACACTTGTCCGAATCAATATTGTTCTTATCGATCGCAATGCACCGAAGCTTACATCTTTATTTAACAACATTCATCGGAGTGTAAATGTGGATTTTAATACACTGGACATAATTGTAAATGTGGAATCGTGGGTGGTCATTTTGGATTTCTTTGGGTTCGGTCCATCTACAAGAACACCACAAACCAAGGTAAGATAACTTTTGCTTTTGAATGATAATTTACTCTGTACCTATCACAAGTTGTGACTTATTGTACATGCAAATTGTCGTCCTCTATAATGTATCACATCTTTGGAAATTGCAGGAGCAGGTTCCTAAAAATGCAGGGTCAATGGATCCTGTAGAGAGTATTCAATCTCTCAACACCCAGTTAGAGTTGGAGATCTGGTCTTTAACTCTGGTTTTGAATAGGCCAGAGTATGAAGTGGCTCGAGCCAATGTGTCTCAATTATCAACTTCAATTGTCAATCGCAACAACAATCTCTCATTAGATGGACGACTCGGGAAAATGAGCTTGATGGATGCCACTCCACATTCAGCTTTCTACAGAGAACGCTTTATCTCATCTGGTTCTGAAGCTCTGAATGTTCACTTTTTCAGGTAATGCTGTGTAAATATAAATTTTTCTAGCTTTGTTGTTACTACAAGATTTTCATCGAATTGATTTGTGGTGTTTTAGGTTTGGAGCACCAGACCCAACTTTGAAGCGAGAATACGACTCTCAGCTTCGTATAGATATGTCATCAGTCCTCTATGTGCACACGCAGAGATTTCTTTCAGAAATTAATGCATTTTTCAGACATTTTTCACAGTTACAGAATTTACTCAGCAATATTCGTTCTGCAAGTCAGGTAGGATGCTTTCTTTTACGTATCTGTTGCTGCTCCATGAAGAAACTATGCTCTCATTTTGAACTTTCTGTTGCCTGTAGGTTCAGGAAGTTCCCGTCCGAAGAAGCCGTAGGCTACTTGTTGTCACTGCTGGATCTCCTGTATTACTGCTTCCTTTGAGTTCTTACTCTACCGATATACTAGTTGCAGACCTTGGAAAGCTCAGCATCACAAATAAATTTTTACTTGCTGCCTCTGAAGGGACCATCAGCAAAGTGTGTGAAGAACCTGAAAGTGCAGATGGTGAGGAAGTGGAGCCTGTTATGCATTTGCTGTTATTCTTGAACCGTATGAACTGATGATAACATGTGATGCTTTTTTCTTCCAGCTTGGCCTCTCCTAGATGTAATGCAAATTGATTTGGCTAACATGGACCTGTATGCTGGTCAACGTCTACCTGCTACTGATAGCATGAGAGAAGGATCCTCTCTGTGTTTTGGTAGTTTTGTTGTTGCCAAAAGAGGTCCATCTCTTCTTCGGGAAAAGTGTCAACTTAAATTGCAGTTAGAAAGTAATCTTGACTCCATGTTTTCACATGCTGGTATGTGTAATGGCACAATGCGAACACAGACATTATTTTTCTTGAACAATTTCAGACCTGTTTAAACTTTTCAATTGAACAGTTCCTGACATGAGTGTTCGTGGAACACTATCAAGACTAAGCGCTGCTGTAGACCTCTCCCAGTACCGGCTCATCCGTGGATTACTTTCATACAACATTGGAGAGTGCTTGGATGATGTTGATACTCTTGTGGCAGAAGCTAGTTTCAATACCTCAACACAGTCTGCTGTTGTATGTTCGCTTGAACTTGCCTCTCCTGTTGGTGATGCCTTCTTAAAACTAAATCAAGGGTTTTTGCTTACTGACGCATTGGATGTTTCTTTACAGAGCCAGCCATTATCAACTGATAGCGTCTGGATGCTGATGTCAATTCATTTGGATCTTGTGGATGTGACACTAAAACTGCAATTGAGTCATGGGCCAGAGCCGTGGTGTGATCTCTCTCCTGGGCACACGCACATTCCTAGCCAAGGTCAAGGAGAATCATCTCTTGCTTGCATCAACTTCATAAAGTCAAGACTGACTGTGGAAACGTACAGTGACAAGTCTCAAGACGTTGATCTAGTCTCTCAAGAAATTCTCATAACAGACACAAGGTTTCAAGATGAGCCTGTCAACAAGCGCTCTAATGTTTTCACAAACATTCTTCAACCCATCAATATGAGCTTCTCGAAGGATATGGTGCAGGCTGAAATACATCACAGAAAACGTAGAGACTACTCAAAATTTACCATCCTATTGAATAGCATGCGATTGATGGCTGTCCTGGATTGGTGGGAAGTTGTTAAAGATTTCATCTCAGAAAATGCAGAAAATCCTTTTACTGGCGTTGAGAAAGTGGACATCAGCAACACTCGACCAGCTCACATTGATGAATCTGATGGTGGTCCAATTGTTCCATATGAGTTGAAATTAAATGTAACAGCATCTGAAGTTGTGGTTGTTGAGGATACTTCTCAGTGGGATGCAAATGCCGTTATTTTGAAGAGTACCACTGTTGTTTCCTTCAAACCTGGCCAAAAGAATGAACCTCTCTCATGTAACTTAAATCACTGTGAGGTATTCTCGTGTGTTCTGGGCATGGAAGATGAAACAGCACTGTCCATTATAGACCCTGTTACAATCAACATGGATTTAAAGCGTCAACCTTCTGCTGACGGTGGAGTGGATGAAGAGCAAGTACTGGTCATCTCAACAACTCAGCAATTAAGTGTAAGACTTTCATACCATGATGTACGCATGTTCATGCAGATGCTCTCATCTCTTAAACAACAGACTATGTCTGCAAGAAACCAAGAAATAAAAAATCTTAGTAGACCCGCCAATTTTGCCAATCAAATTCATAAATTATCTACTCTTGGCTTTGAAACAGAAGATTGTGCACAAGCTTTAGATAAATGTGATGGGAAAATTGATGATGCAGCCCTTTGGCTAACTCAGAATGCAGTCAATCGTCCCTATCTGAATGTTGTAGAGCAGACATCTGCTTTATCATTCCAACTTGTCCAAGTTAATGTTAAGTGTTTGAGCATATGTGTTATTGATGACTGCAGAGATGCGGATGTTCCCCTTTTAGAGCTCTCATTGTCATCTTTAAATGCTGAGCAGAGCTATGGTAGCGCAGGGAGCTGTAAAGTTGAGGGTGTGCTTGCAAGTGACTACTACAACCGCGTGCTGTCCGGCTGGGAACCTTTTGTAGAACCTTGGTCCTTCAAATTGCTCTGGGATCGAGCTAGGCACAGTGATGGAAGTGAGCAAACTGGAATAACGGTGAAATCTGAGGATATTCTAAATTTGAATATTACCAGCACACTTGTTGAACTCTACAAGTCTGTGAAGGAAAATTGGACTGAGGACTACTACTGTACAAACAACACCAGGCTGACAGGAAGTCCCGCGGGGCACCGGCGACGGTCCCCGTTCGTTCCATTTGCCCTCCGGAACGATACAGGATCCAGAATATTTTTCACAACGTGCGTCACCTCAGCCGACAGGTGAAGCATCCATCATTCACTGAATGCAAATGTTCCATATGGAACAGGTCAGTTGTTTACATGTCGATGTGTTCTTCATTTTGTAGGATTGCCAATCCTAATTCTGACGAGAGCAATGCAAAGTGGACACCAGTAGCCCCTGGAGCAACAATTCCATTTACATTTGAAGAGAGAGGTATGCACAGCAGATACAGAACCTAATAGTTGAACAAGTCTTGGTTTGCAGATAATGCTAATATTAATTAATTAATTTTATCCTAGGAAAACTTCGTCATAAATATACTCACAAGTATAAAGTGCATCAACTGGGCATTTGTGTAGAAGGGTGGCGTCCGATCCCACCCATATCTGTGGACAAAGTTGGGATCTTCTTCAGACCTGCAACACCAGATGCTCAAAGATCAGTAAGTTGTGATTCTTATTTTCTCATTTTCTGAAAGTGAATTTTAGTGATCTCTCTGGCCATTCTCTTTGTATGTGTATCAGTGTTTCCTTTTCTATTTTTTATGTGTAGGTAGGGGAAAGACTTATGAAGAAACTGCCCGCAGGCAGTGGAGATGTATGTGAATGATTTTTTAAATGTGCTTGTGCATGTAGATTCTTGATCAAAAGAGCTCATGTGTTAATCCCTTATATCCTAGTTAACTTAGTTAACAACCTAACAAAAACATTTTCAGTCCTATACAGCCATCTAAAAATGTGCGTGACGTAACAGATTTAATGTTATTTTTTATCCAGAAACCTTAAAGGCTCACACGTGTTTGACGCAGAGTGGTGGAAATAGTAATATGTGTTTTGCTTTTCTGTGTGTGTTTGTGTGCTTGAATCTTCCTTGAGAGGTATTACAGTGGTACCCTGTCTTCATTACTTTTCCTCAGCATTTGGATCTTCCTGGAGCAAGAGTGGTATTAGAGGTTACCCTAGAAGGCTCAGCCCAGAAATTAGTTACTGTGAGATCAGCTCTTCTCTTAAGAAACCAACTTCAAGATCCTGTCGAACTTCGTCTTGAAAACACATTGCTTCAGGGCAGCGGTATGTTGTTAAAAACACTGTACAAAACGTTTTGGTCATTGAGTAATGAAATGTCTTTTCATGCAGTACATTGTGTGCTTGCAGCTTGGGCTGGAGTTAAAACTATTCAGATTGCTCCCCAGTCAGTGATGCCCGTACCCTTGACACATGCACTGGCACAGATATGGGTGCGTCCAGTTACTGGCAGCTATCACGCATTTAGTACTCATCCCATATCCTGGGCTGCAGTTACTAAACCAGGAGAAACTATGGAGGAGACTCATTCATGCCAGGTTAACCGCGGAAGCAGCTACAAGTAAGACTTTCTATGGAACAGATTCCTTTCACTTCAGTTTTTAAATTGGGTGATTTTGTAACTGTCTTTTCTTTTCCATTAGATTTTGTGCAGCTGTCACACGGGAGAACTATCCTCTTGAACGTACAGGACTGTGGGTTCAACCTGCCCATACCATTACACTTTTGTGTTGTGTTACAATTGTGAACCTTTTACCATATGATCTTCATTATGCTGTTCACTCCAAAACATTGACCGCCTCTAGAGCTAGTGGTGTGATAAAACCAGGTGGTCAAGATCCTGTACGAGAAGTTGATATTGATGGAACCATTGAGTTCTCATTTCATCTGGATAATTTCCCTGGGTCTGGAACCTTGGTCTTACCACCTCAGCCAAACAGCAGCTTTACCCAGCGACTACGATTGCATGATCTTTCATCTCGGCGCCTATTCCTCCAAGCCAGTGTGAATGTGAACAAAGGCTCAGCTATAAAGGTAGCACTATTATTGTAGCCATATTCTGTTCCACTTTAGATACATTATTTCATCTATATCTGAATCCTCTGAATTCTAGGTTGTTGTCTGGGCCCCCTACTGGATTGTAAACAAAACAGGACTACCCCTTGTGTTCCGTCAAGAGGGTGTGCCAGAGGAGACTGCTGGTCAGTTTGCAGAACATGAGGTAGCAAGAATGGTCGCGCCCCTGTTATTTTCTTACTCAGATCATGAAGCAAGCCCTACAGTTGTAGCTCGTGTAGGAAGTGGAGTACATCCTGAAGGGGTGCCTCAGGTAGGTTCTTTAGTGTAAATTAAAATATTACTTCTTTGGAATTTGTTTGTATTGTTATTTCTTAATCTCGTTTTGATTCCAGTGGTGTGATCATTTCCACTTGCATCCTGGCATAGCATTCTGCAGACTTGTTGTATCATTCAGAGAGAGCAGACCTGATGTTATATATTTAATGGGAATTGAAGTTAAGACTGGACGTGGGCGGTACCGCCATACAAATATTGTTACCCTCTCTCCTCATTATCAACTGTTCAACCGTTCAAGCTATAAACTTCAGTTCGCCCAGAAGTACTTTGCTACTACTTTGGTATGCTTTTTTTTCACCTTGCAGTGAACTTTTGTTTTTGGTTACATTCTAATTCACACACACAATTTTTACTCCATTTCAGAGTGATCCCGGAGCACAGGCTACCTACCTCACAGCTGTACCTAATTGCTGCTTGCCATTTCACTGGCCAAGGCAAGAGAAAGAGCAGCTTCTGTGTGTACGACTTGTGACTGTGGCCAATTGCTTATGGTCTGGTGGTTTTCGTATCAATGTGACCGACTCTCTACATGTTAATATCAGGTTTGTCTATTTAAACTGTTCTTGAACACCTCATTCTTTCTTGCAAAAGTTCTAGTTTGTAGACATCATGTATATTTTCTTTATTGTCAGGGATCGAGATGGTAGAATGTATTTCCTTCGACTAGAAATTGTTCTTCAGGGTGCCACATACTTTGTTGTATTTACTGATGCAAATACAATGCCCCCACCAATTCGTATTGATAACTACTCAGAGGTCCCAATGACATTCTACCAGGTTTGTTATATTCTTTTGTATGCTGGAACTACATAGTCTGCTGTCCCATAATCTATACAGCTTTAGTTTTCTTCTATTTCTTTTACAGAGTTGTGTACAGGTAGAAAGCTTACAATGGTCCATACGACCTCATCTCTCTATGCCATATGCCTGGGATGAACCCACTCAAGCCTCGAGCATTTCCTTGGTTGCCCCTGGTGGTGCCAGCGCAGTCTATGACATGAACACCCTGGGCAGAGGACGAGACCTCACATATGAAAATTTCATCTACATTGCCTTCACTGGGACTTTCAAAAAGTGAGCTCTTTTCTTCTCTTCTTCCATTTTCTGCTTATTTTTGACTTGCGCAAGTTTTGTCTATATTTAAAGTTTTGAAATAATAAGAGACAATTTATCCGGCACAGCTTGTCCGACGGGCCGTTCGACCCGCTGGACGTGGAGGGCCAGCAGCTGGTGCTGGACGTGCCGCCGGGCGGCACCAGGGTCGTCCTGGCGCGCAAGGAGCAGGGGGCTCGGTCCCAGCTCTGGCGGATGACGGGGGAGGGGCAGCTGCAGCACGAGGGCAGCTCGCCGCCCCGCGACCCCCGCGTCAGCTCGTCCTCGGCCTACTCGGACAAGATCCTGGTGCTGGACATCGCGGGGCCCGCGCCCCAGCCGGCGCAGTACGTCGGCCTCACCCTGCGGCGCGTCGACAACCGGCGCAGGTCGACGCAGACCTGGCGCTTCACGGAGGACGGGCGCCTGTGCTGCGCGCACAACAACATGTGCGTCCAGGCCAAGGACGGCTTCTTTGGGCTGCGCCAAGGTCAGTGCCCTACCCCTACCCCTACCCCTAACCCCTAGCCTCTGACTGACTGGACCTGAAAGCTTGTTGTTACTGTAAGCGGAGGCTTTGCAACTGCTCTCCTTTTTTAAAAAAATGAAGCATTTGGGTATAAAATGGCAGCTAGTTTGGCAAGCAATGTGTTAGCCGCATAAGTTTTGTGTCTTCTGTCCAATTTTCTAACTCATTTTTTTTTTCATGCTCTATCTGTATTATTGGTGTCCTTCTCTTCTATATCTTGGGGTATTTTTCTTGAGTTATTTTCTCTTTTCATTTTCATCTTTTCTAAACAAGAGCTGAGAGCTGAGCTGAGTTAACTTCTATTGCTTAGTTTGTGTTTCGGCAGTAGGCTTTATTTATCTTATGAAATTGCCATTAATTTTGTTAAGTTTGTAGCGCGGTGTATATGCATGGAGGGCGCATGTGATAGCTTTATGCACGTGTGGTGTCCTGGTGTTCCAGGAATGTCGGGTGCATCTGGAGCCCGCTGGCAACAGTGTATGTATTCATTGTGAATGATAGTGCAATGAATGTAGTGTTTTATGACCATATATCTTTTTAGGGGTTGCATAGTAAATATAGTAAATTTGTCATTTTTACACGTAATTACTACGGCTGAGATGTATTTAAAAAACTTTTTTTGCGCTGATAACAGGGTGCGAAGCTGTTCTCGGACCACCTCAGCCAGTCACCCACCGTCTGACTGAAGAAGGACTTCCCTTGGAACAAGCTGTTAGCCGTCAACGTTTGAGACCTGGCTCTGGATTTTTGGCTGTGAATGTACTCACTGATGGTCCTACACGCGTTCTGGAAATAACTGACATAAAACAGAAGGTACACTCTTCATTTTTGTCAGTGTCAGTTAATTCTTAAAGTATTCAAATTTCTATTATGTATCTTTTTTTTCTCCAGCAAAAGTATGCTCTGTTAGAGGAGAGAGATTGGGCGCACATATCTGCTACCCAAAGACCTTCTTTGCTTCATAATGAATCAGGCCAGTCAAGTCCTGGTGGACGGGTTGACATGAATGTAAGTTTTCATTTCATAGGAGCTAATGATGTATTGCTTTCTTGGATTGCACCTTATCAGACTTCCCTTTTCAGATATGTCTGTTCTTGGATCGCGGACTCGGTGTATCAATTGTATCTCGTCAGCCACCAGAAGAACTGGTTTTCATTCGTCTCATTGGCATTGCTTTAGAACTTCAGTTCGGTTTGGACTCTCAGAGACTTTCAGTCAGTGTTGAAGATGTTCAAGTAGATAACCAACTGTATAATGCTCAGTGCCCTGTGCTGGTTCATGTCAATCCGGTTGCATCCAAGAAGGATGGCTCCCTGGATGGACCTCAGCCTGCTTTTGTAATTGCAGCAGAACGTGTGACAAGTCCTAATATAAATGCTGAAATATTCAAGGTCTGTTGGAATGGGTAATCTAGTTGAAGACATTAAAAGGTTGTTCTCTTTCGTAACTGATTGTATTTTTAAAATCTGTTTTAGTACTTGAGTGTGGTAATCACTCGTCTATGCCTGAGTATTGAGGAGTCCCTTCTGCTCAAGTTGGTGATTTGGGCAGGTTACCATCAATCAGCTTCAGCTCAGGAAGATGTTGGCGAGAGTGAGTTTGAAACTCAAAGAATTCTGAGTGAAGCTACTTCTATTCATGCAAAGAGATATTACTTTGGCCACTTGCAACTGATGCCTAGTGAGGTGTGTTGTAATTCTTAATTTGAGTAATTGTGCAGCCTCTGGTGACTGCTTCAAACTTTATATCACCTTCCTCCTAATTTTCAGTTCCGGCTTAGTGTCTACACAAGCAGTAAATTACCACCCGACTTGCAAGCTGTTAAGCGGAAGCTTGGCCTGCGCCTTATCAAATTTGAGGATGCTGGTGTTGACTTAGGTGGATTTGTCAAGCAGCACCCATTTGAAACAAGCTCATTCCTATTTTCATCGATTATCAAGCACTACCAGCAGGTTGGAAAACTAGTTTTAAGGAAATCAAAATTTTGAATTTTTGTTTCAGTTATAGCACAACTTGTTATGTCTTTTTTAGATGTTGAAGTGGAGAGCTCATAACATTTTGGGTTCTAGTGATTTTCTGGGAAATCCTGCAGCTCTTGCATCAGACGTTTCTGAAGGATTTTCAGGTCTAATTTTTGAAGGCAGTGTTAAAACGTTAGTGAAGAACGTTGCTCATGGTCTCACAAATTCCACTGCCAAATTCACAGGTAATATGCTCTCCTACCTACCACTTTTCTCCTCAGAATTGTCTTTGCTAATCTTGGGCCTCCTCTCTGCTGAATTTGCAGAATCGCTGGGGGATGGGTTGGGCCATGTAATAATGGACGAGGAACATGAAGAAGCTAGAAGGAGAATGAGAGGCGGTAACACATTTATGGAACATGTTTCATCGGGCCTGAAAGGATTCGGCTTTGGAGTTTTGGGGGGAATTTTCAGTGTTGTCAAACAGCCTTGGGATGGTGCAATGAATGAAGGAGTACCGGTAAGCCGACAAGTGAAAGGAACAAACAGCAATGTTTGCTGATTGTAAATCTATTTGTTTTGGTCCTTTTTATCTTCTTTTCGTTTTTTCGTTTTTCAGGGCTTTGTTACTGGTGTTGGGAAGGGCCTGGTGGGTACTGTGACGAAGCCAGTGATAGGAGTTCTGGACTTAGCGTCTGAAGGTGCGAGTGCATTCCGGGAGCTCTGTCGCGACTCAAGTCGCTCCAGCCCCACTCGCTTCCGAGCTCCCCGCTGTGTTGTCGGCCCGGCCGGCCTTCTCCCCACTTACTCGGCCAAGCAAAGTGAGGGGCAGGAGTACCTGTACACCATAAATGATCGGAACTACTCGGAAATGTACGAAACTTTCTCTTTTAAAAAACCTGGTTGGTATCAAGGTAATATGTTACTCATCATTTAATCTTTTTCCCCTTTTTAGATTGATGGCTTATGAGGTCCTGCTGAGTGGATCAGAAGATTTAAGGATTCTTGTGTCAAGTGAGAAAGTGAGAGTATTTTCATGCTCTGGATCTCAGTCTGGAAGTCAATCAAATGCTACAGTAGTATTGCAGACACACTTATGGTAAGCTCAGATACTATATGACATTATGTATCATGGATAATGGACAAGGTTTACATTTCACTAATTCTATCTCACTCACCCGACTCTGTACTTTCTGTTGTATGCAGTGACCTTTTCGAGTGCCAGCCTGTACCTATGCAAAAAGGGTCAAATACATTGCATTTCATAGAATTAACAATTCGAGCAGACATCACAAGTGGTTCTAGTGGCGGTGGATCACAAGAGACGATCAAGCGCCCTTTGGTCCAGTGCAGCTCAGAAAGGGTTGCTGTTTGGGTGAGTTAATTGGCATAAATATCTTAATCCCAAGGTTTGATTTATCAGATTAAGGTTTTAATTCTATTTCATCTTTTTAGGTTTCTCAACAAGTTAATTATGCTAAAGAAATGTTTGAAGAAAGGCGCTATACTCTACTCAAAAGCTCTTCAAACTTTATGGATGACTAATCAAATAACAAGATTACCATTATACATACACAAGTTATTACAAAAGTAAAAGTAGACAGAAGTAGGTGTGTATTATTCTAGGTGTTGGGAATTAATGACAAGGATGTTCAGATTATTCAAGCAAAAATCTATTTTTGTTACCGTGTCATGTCAGTCCCCTTCTTCATCAAAACAAATATGATCCTATGATTGGCAACAATAATTATGCTCCTATATTAGGTTCCATTATTTTGTACCATTGTACCCATAAATTTACCCAAAATTCAGGAGGGGATGACAATGCTAGTAGTATCTACAGTTTAGAAAACACTGATATTAAGTATGTAATCTGACTGATAAGGTAAGGCATCCGAACTGATATTTTAGGAAAGCTGTTATTAAAAACTTAAATCTAAGGTTAGGAAAGGTAAAAAAGTATGGCTGTAAGTAATATTTATGTTCCATATTTGACCATAATTTTCTTTTGTAAGATTTTAAAACATTGCTTGATCTGTACCATTTGTTGTTGCTACTGTGAATAGAGTTGGTGCCTATAAAGCACTAAATATTGACTGTAATTTCATTGCATGAAACCAAAGCATTTGATTTATCATCAGTGTAAAGTGAAATGTACCAAGGCAGCAAGCCGCTGGTTCGGCACTTAATTATTATAGTTTTTAATTTATTCTTGTTATTCATCTGTTTTTGTTGGAGGTTTTGCTAGATGCATGGGCAGGGTATGGTATGGAAGTTACATTTTTATTTGAATTCGATTGCATTCATTTTTATTGAAAAACTAATATTTAAGCATTAAGTGAAAGATTGGTTTTATGGCACATGGTGTGAGCTGTACATTTCTAGTATAGTACTGTTATTCTTAGTTGTGATACCAAATAGTATCCAGTCAATGTATGATGTATTTCCAAAGATTACTATATTGTGGTTTGTGCTCTGGTGGTGTCTGTAGACTTCTTTATTGCTTCTTATATCTATGTATGCCATTTTGATGTCAAAGAGGAAGGACTCAAGAGAACAATTTTAAATTCTACCTCTGTAACTTTTGCATGGGCACAACCCAAAATATTATATTTTAAGGTTTTGTGCTGCATTTTTATTTATCTCAGAAATTTTTCTTGTCAGAACATGAATCAAATTTTAAAAATTAAGGCTGCTATTTAAGGCATGGCCAACTAGCTACTAACTGCAGATAAATTCTGCTTCTCTATGATTTTTTTTCTATCCATGATACATTGTTTAGGAAACCTTGGTTGTGATACTAAAATAGTCTATGTGTACATGTGTCGTGTAAAATGGTGAAAATAAACGTTGCTCTATATTTTCAAAACCTGAGTTTATCCATTCATTTCCTTTCCGCCCAGTCAGGGGCAGCGATGGCGGCGAACACAGCGCAGGCTCTATACGTTAAATCAGATTACACTTTTAACGTAAAATGACCCAGATCGTACGCTCGCGACGCTCGCAGGTTCGCGCGTTGATAATTTTCCACTGACCCCCTAACGCTAACAAGCTAACAAGCTAACAAGCTAACAAGCAGTGGTGATGGCCAGCCTCCCTGCCGCTTCCCTCGGCGGCGGGAGCGTTTGGGCTCGAGCGCGGCCCGAAGGCTTGCTGCGGCACCAACTCTACTGCGCTCGTTGTGTTTCACTGATCGATGCCATCAGGGGCCCGAGTGAAGGGCTGGTGAAGGGGAAGGGGGGGGGGGAGGTGCCAATCGCGACACATCGTTACAAGGCATCATTAATAGTGGAGGCAGCGCTGCGGGAACTTCCCTCGTCGCACCCCTCGCTCGGTAGGCCACTCCCCACACACACCCAATGTGTCAGGGAGGGAGGGAGGGAGGTTGCCTCCGGCCTCCGTTCCTCCCTGGGCCCCGCCCGCGGCTGTGAGTGCTAGTCCGTGTAGGGGAGGGAGGGGTGGGGGGTGCCGGCTGGCGGCCTGTGACAATAACTCGTCATTTTTCATCATTCGTCACGCCTCGGCGGCGTCTTCCCCCCCTTTTTTTTGTATTTGTATTTGTGTGTGTGTGTGTGTGTGTCAAGCGCTTCTTCTATTGGTTATAGTCTTCACCCCCCCCCCTTTCCCCCCTGAAGCCCTTGCAGCATGGGGTTCCCGGAGGGAACAACAGAGACGGGGCTGTACCCCGTACTTCCCTCTGTCCAAATTCATTTTTTTCCGGTCCCGACTGTTCGTTGTGTCATGTGTGGTTCGTGATCATCGGTCTAATAAACATCAGTCCCAATGGTGTCTTCCAATAAGCGCGCGCGCGCGCGCCTGTGTGTGTGTGTGTGTGTGTGTCCATCCAATCACCCCCACACCCCCGCCCCCTTTCACCCTTTCCCCAGCCTCTCGAACTCCACCCACAGGCAGGCGCCACCCGTCGCTTCTATCGCTCTAACTGTGTCCGTCTTTATCTTTGTCTTCCCTGTCCGCGACCGACACACACACACACATACACACAAACATTATTGGAGCCTGCGCCGATGAAGCGAAGCGCCAACATAAAAAAAAAATTGGCAGAACAAAAAAAAAATACGATAAGATATCAGCCCCTGTCGTCATCATCTAAAGGAGACCCCGTCAAAGGCGTGGCACAGCCCCCCCTCCCCCACTCACCAACCCCAACCCCCTTCCGAGTCGGCGCGTGCGTTCGGAGAATATACGGGGTGTGTTTGTCACATGAGAAGGTTGGCGCCGCGCCGTGCCGCGCAGTGCAGCGCGACGCGGGGTACACTTGGTGAGCTTGGCTAGCATTTTGAATTCGAGACGACGGCGGCGGGGGCCCGTTTCCGTCGGGAGGGGAGGAGAAAAGGAGGGGGGGGGGGCAACGGCGGCAGTGCGCGGCGGGGGCGTCGGAATAGAGAGAAGAAAAGGGGCTGACGTAGTGAGTTGGCTGTCGTCTGCTGCTGCTGCTGCGGGGCGGGGTGCGGGTGCAGCACAAGGGAGCGGAGGAGAAGAGAGATGGCTGCGGGAAATGCGTCGCCGACTCTCTCTCTCACACACTCACTCTCTGTCACCCTCTCTCTCTCTCTCTCTCTCTCTCTCTCTCTCTCTCTCTCGCGACGCGGATAACGGCTCTCTTTATGACCCGGCGTCGCCGATTGGCAGTCAATGTTTCCGCCCAATAATTTGAGTGTGAGCAAGCATGGAGCTCACACGGAGTTTCACAGAGTCGAGGGGGGTAACAACTCGGCCAAGCAGTGGCCGCAAAGGATTACCCCAGATTTCCCTCGGGTTACGCCGACACGGTGGCCGTCGGATTACCTAAGTTGTTACCCCCCCTAACGCTTAACCCTGTGGCGCCCTCCCGCCGCCCGCGGCAAGTCGAGGTACTACAATTGAACAGCACCTCACATGCGGCAAGTTCCGATAAGTACGCAACCGTGTCGCGTTTATAAATAAGAGAGTATGCCTTAAAGGGCTAGACTGCTCCCCTCCCGAGCACGCACGCACGCACGCACACGCACACACACACACACACGGCACGATAGCATGGGGGGGACGGACCACTAATTGATTAATTCGTGCCGTTCAATCAGACAGGTGTTCTCCCTCGCTAACGGACAGGCGGATAAACACACACACACACACGTGTGGAGAGAGAGCGAGAGAGAGAGAGAGAGAGAGAGAGAGAGACGCGTGTGTGTACACGTGTCGGGCCGGTGCGCACGTGTGTGTGTGTGTGTGTGTGTCGACTCGGTGTCATCGTTATCATGAAAGACACCCACTATAGCGGCGCCGGTGAGTGTGTGGGTGTGACGGAGAGAGGTAGAGGGGGTGAGAGAGACAGACAGACAGTGAGGGAAGGAAAGGGTGGGGGTCACAGGAATCGGTGGTATAGAACCGAGAAAAACGCAACAAAGCTCGCGTGGGTCGCCGCGGGATAGGAGGGGGATGTTGCATCCTACTCGCCCCCACTGTGGGCGACAGAGAGAGAGAGAGAGAGAGAGAGAGAGAGAGAGAGAGAGAGAGAGAGAGAAGAGGGGGGCGGGTGCGACAGAGACAGGGGGAGGGGATGATGCTGGAGGAGCTGGATGGAATATTGCGGCTGTTCCATCCAATCTCTTTTATTGCGTTTGGCTTGCAGACTGGCTCTGCTCAGCTCTCAACCGCTTCACACGAGATGGGGGGACGGAGATATAGAAAGAATGAAAGGGACAGAGAGAGAGAGAGAGAGAGAGAGAGAGAGAGAGAGAGAGAGAGAGAGAGAGAGAGAGATAGGTGTCACCCTATGATCGTCATCCCCTCCGGTCCGGTACCTCGCCGTCAGGAACCGCAACGAAAGTTAGACCGGAGAGGGAATGGTCGACCTGTTGCATCACGGCCGCGTCCCTCTCTCTCTCTCTCTCTCTCTCTCTCTCCCTCTCTGTCTCTCTCTCTTCCCACACGCAAAGTCTTACACCGCGCGGCACGAATTTAGAAGAAGCACGCAACGACATATATATATATATATATATATATATATATATATATATATATATATATATATATATATATATATATATATATATATATATATATATATATATATATATATATGAGAGAGGAGAGAGAGAGAGAGAGAGAGAGAGGAGGGAGGGGAGTGTGGACGGGGAAAGGGAAGGAGGGGAAGGGAGAGGGGGGGGGGGGGGTGTAATGGCGGGTGACTGGCGCCAGGGCGGACACACGTCGAGGCTCCGTTGGCCACAGAGACGGCCCCCCCTCCCCCACATCCGCAGTCGTCGAGGTCGTGGAGTGGTGTGGCACCAGTTCGATTCGCTGCATTATTTCCGATGGATATTCCCGGCTTATCCCCGGGCAGCACTCCGCCATGCCACGCCATGCCGCGCCACGCCACGCCACGCCACGCCACGCCACGCCATGCCTCGCCACGCCATGGATTGTCAGCATGGGGCCTTCCGAAAGCCAACTGTGCCGGCGGCGGCGGCGCCCCGGAAGGGAAGCGCGACGACTTGTCCCATGGCACCTATGGCACACTCACATTATTTTTCGTGCCTTTTTTCCCTTTGTGCGTCGATGTGTGGAGAAACGCTCTTGTAAAACTATTACAGCCCACCAATTTTCAGAAACTTTTTTTTAAAATCATTTTCCCGTGTTGTTGGGTCATGGCCGGTGCATTAGGTATTATCTATGGGCCTCATGGACAGCGCTGCCGGACCCCTCCGGAACCTCGGAGCACTGCTTGTGGTGCCCATGGCCCCATGGCTCCCCGCGGCATGCCAGGCCCCCCCAGATTATCCAGCACACAAACACGCAGACCAAATTGCAGGCCGCCACCAACCACCAACGGGGCGGGGGAGCTCGCCTTTGGGTTAGGGTCTCGCCTCCCTCTCTCTCTCTCTCTCTCTCTCTCTCTCTGACACACATATTCTCCGTCGTCGTCATCGCAGTCTCCCTCTCTCTCTGACATAACTGGCTACAGATTGCCGCGGCCCTGGAATGATTTGCAAAGTCCCTGCAGGAATCTTCCGGCTCCAGGAGCCGCGACGCCGCCCTCCTGCGCGGCGGCTTAAAAAATATGCTAAAACTGTTATGATAAAAGAGAATAAATGCCGGCAATTTCAGGGAATTAGAACGCGCCGCGTCCTGCTTCGCGTCTCTTAGAATGGGGAAAAAAGTAAGAAAAGAGGGAGGGGGGTGAGAAAAAAAAAAATGAAAATTAGTTAAGAATAAGACCGGGATTATCTCGGGGCTGCAGGGCGCCACGCTACGGCGCGCGATAAGGGGGGCCGGGCCGCCGCGGCAGCCGCGTTCTCTGTCACCTTAAAACTTTAGCAAACGGCGCGCGGGCCGCCGACTGGGCCGCGGCTTTTGTAGGAAGCGTCGCTTGCGCCTGGACCACCAGCCCCCGCCGCACCGGCTACTAACACGTCTCGAAGATAATCACAAGACAAAAAAGTTTTTTTTTTTTAAGTTGAAAAAAAAAGTAAAAGTGTAAAACCTCGGGCAGCAGCAGCAACGCTCCAGACTTGACCCCGTCTGATCGCGCCTTCCGCGAGCGCTGGTCCGCGTCTGAGAGCCTAATGAATATCGGGCCACCTATGAGAACTAATATCGGGGCAAACACCTGGCGGAGTGTGGCACGGAGACCGCGACCCGACCAACCATGTCGTTAAGTCATTAGGAGGAGGCAGGGGGGCCGTCTCCACACACGCCTCTCACTCACTCCGCC
>CM049596.1:5283921-5331421 GCA_026979955.1 Megalurothrips usitatus
CTTTCCCTACTCCAGCTTCTCGCGTCTCGGCGGGGCGGCTTTCGGCCTGTGTCAGCGCGCGACGCGGGGGGGGGGGGGGGGCGGTGGGGGGGGGGGGGGGGGGGGGGGCGGTCAACGGGGGGCGCCGCCGACGCCGCCGACGACGTCGAGGACAACGCGGGGGGCACCGGGGTGGGGTGGCGGAGGCAGAGCTGCGAGCCGGTGTGCGACACACAGGGCTGCCGTGCCGTTTCATCTATCCCACCTCAAAGAAGAAAAAAAAAAAGCGAAACTAGTTTGAGATTCCAGTTAGAACCTCCGACAATCTCTGCCCCTCCCGCTCCCCCTAGCCGCCCGTCTCATCCCCCACCCCCACCCGGGTATCTCGGGCGCCATAAAGAAGGCGACAACTTGCGACTTAATCGTGCATCGCACCGCAAAAGTATCCCCATCCCCCCCGGGGACCATTATTATGACGAAAGTTTTCCGCGCTGCTCGCGGGCGCCACGCCCCGTCGTCTGCGGTTTGGGGGTGGGCGTGGGGGGGGGGGGGGGATGAGGGGGAGGGGGGCAGTGTGTCGCTCGCGCGCGCGGCCCCTTCGGGTGCACGGTAAGTGTCACACCGCGGGTTGGGGGGGTCTGAACCCTTTCTGTTAAGAGTGCACTCACACTTACACAACCCCATCTGGCGGGAGGAGAAAAGTAATGTTTGAATAGACATTTCTTGCCTCTGTCTCTGCTACATCCATTTGATTTATTTCTCTGGTATATCATTTTCTGTTTCGCACTTTGCGAGATGCACGTGTAGCCACTTTTCCGTCTGCTCTTTCTCTCTCTCATTCTCCCTCCCTCTCTCTCTCGCTCTCTCTCTCTCTCTCTCTTGGCCGTCACGCGACACCCCAGGGGGTGTGCTCGCGCGGTGGTCGGTGACAGCGCCCGGCAGGCCCTTCCTGACGAGGCTCACCACCAAACGAGCGGTATTCGCCAGGAAATTGTTTTTTATTTTTCTATTTTAACTCTCCTGTGGGAATTTTTTTGGGAGGTACTGCATTTTCTTTTGAATTCGTCTGTTACGCCAGCACTTTGGAGACAGTGCGTCTGCCGGAGAAATTCAAGTGCAGAGGCTGAAGGGCGGGTATGTAAGGAGCTTCTTGTCTGCCCTCCCCCCTCCCCCTGCTGTGAGGTTGGGGGGGGGGGGGGGAGCAGTGATCGGCAGGCGCCTTCGGACCGAGAGATAGCTCAGCAGGAGGGGGCGGTAGAGGTGCGGTGCGTGAGGCCCTCGCATAAATAAATACAATCCAGCCCTGAGAGAGAGAGAGAGAGAGAGAGAGAGAGAGAGAGGGAAGGTCCGCCGCCATGGCAGAGCCCGCCCAAGCCAAAGCCGGCCAGCACTGCCCCGGTGAGGGCCCTGGAGGGGGCCCCGGAGGGGGCCCGGAGACCGAACTAGGCCGGGGCCCGGCGTCAAATAATAAAGAGATTATGTAATAAATTAGACCTCGCGAAATAGCGGACCGGGGGGCTGGGGGGCCTGCCGCTGCTGCCGTGACGGCCGGGGCGGAGGCGGGGGCTGGCATAACCTGACCAGCGGCAGCAGCAGCAGTTGGGTAAGGGGAAGCACTACACAAACTAAACTCGGAGGGAAAAGAGAAAATAACGAAAATAAGTCGGGGCGAGACGACGACAATTCATTAAAATTCCAGGCTTTTCGCCCGTGGCTTTCTCCCCTGCGGCCCGGGCGGGCACGCGCTGTGCGGCCGGCGCGCTATCGCTGACGTGTGGCCGCCACGCGCCGCCACGCGCCGCCACGCGCCGCCGTAGCGTACCTTGCGCCCTTCATCCTTCTTGCTCAAAAGTGACGCTCCGCGACAGTCCTCAGCGGGGCGTGGCGCGGCTCCCGCAGTCCCCCCGGAGGGCTGACCGCAACCGCCACGCTGCTCGCGCGTGCGTGCGTGCGTGTGTGTGTGTGTGTGTGTGTGTGTACAGGAGACCCCCCACGGTGCATTCACTTAAGGCAATATCGTCGCGGACCTAAAGTCGCACGGACACACTGGTTATGTATCGGACTACTACGGTGCATGTACGTACTTACACAACTCCTGTCGGGTATCGAACCAGTCACCTTCCGGCCCCAGAGCGCGCTCGCTACCCCGCACCCACACAGAGCAAGGGGCCTTTTCTGGTAGTAAGCCGCTCTCCCTTCTTATTTTGCAGCGGGTACCGGTTATTCAGCCAGCAGCGGCCGACGCTAGGCAGCTGTTACCGCAGGGACCCCGCCTCGCCCCGCCACGCCCCGCCACGCCCCGCCACGCCCCGCCACGCCCCGCCCTGCACATGCTCTGCCTTGCTCTGCCCCCCCGACGACTCTCACGCCTTTCGCGCTGAGCGCCGGGTAATTGTGAAAAATGGGCGCCAGCCTCTTGTTTTGACGTGAACAGATGTACGAAATAATTAACATAATTGCGGCCAAGGCGCTGTATATACCCCTTTCCCCCCCCTCTCTCTCTCATCTCCCCTCTCTCCCCCCCCCCCGCCTCCCCCTCTCTCTCCCCCGCTTTGGCCCCCTCCCCCCGGAGCACCCAGCTCATTTAGAGCCTTTGTGACTGCCAAGTAGCTGGGCGGTGGGGGGCCGCGACGGAGGCAGAAGTGAATAGGGGAACCGAGAAAGGGAAGTGGGAGACAATTTTTGATGACCGTACTCCCTTCTTCTCCCCCGCATACTGCCCCTCCTCCTCACATACACACACACGCACAACATAAAAAAGAAATGTAGAAATAAAAAAAAAGGAATTGGCAAATAAAAATAAAAACACTGTAATAAACTCGACGAATATGGTTTTGCTTCGGAATTTGCGCGTGTGCGCAAGAAGTCTGTGTTTCGGTGAGTGCACCGACCGGCACAGAGAGAGAGAGAGAGAGAGAGAGAGAGCGACACGAGTGGGGCAGCGAGAACTTGTGATGAGCACACGAGGCCGTTGTTGTATCGCCCATAACTTTTCGAGTTGTTTCGCGGGGAGATGAGACATGTGCGTGTGTGTGTGTGTGTGTGTGTGCGTGCTGGCTGCTGCTGGAAAGTTGCTCAAGTGGCGGCGCGCGCGCGCACACGGCCGCGCTACGCACGCACGCACGCACGCACGCACGGGCACGCACGCACGCTAGGAATGGCCGCGTCCTCGCCGTTAGCGCGTCGGACACGGCAGCCATCACGGGGACGAAGACGACGACGTCGAGGACGCAGGACGCGGGGGGGGACTCCTCTGCCCGCCGAGGAGCTCAAGAGACCCGAGAGGAAGGAGGAGAGGACAGGCAGCCGCCGCAGCAGCAGCGCCGCAGCACCGCAGCACCGCCGACGCTGCTGGCTTTTTGTTGGCTGCTTGTTTGTTCCCCTCAAGTACCAGACACTGCCGCCCAACTCTCTCTCTCTCTCTCTGTGTGGTGAATACCACCTAGGCGGAGACACGGGACAGCTAATCACACACACACACAAAATAAAAAATAAAATAAAAAACAAGGAACAGAGGAGAAAAAACGAAAAAGGGCAAAACTAACTCACCCTTTGCTCGCCTTGATTTAGGGAGATGAACGCCAATCCAGATAAAACTCTCCCAATCTCTCGCGCTCTCTCCCACCGGACAACCGAAATAGCCAATCCGTCTGCCGATGCGTGTGTGTGTGTGTGTGTGAAAGAGAGAGAGAGAGAGGGGGGGAGAGGGAGAGCGCTCTAGAGTGGGAGTGGGACTGAGAGGGTCGACATGCGGTGTTCGCAGTCCTTGTAAGCCGCGACACATACCTACATCGCTGTTGTTCGCTCTCTTTCTGGCGTTGCGTCACACTGCTTTGTTCTAGCGGGACTCCTTCTGTTATTTGTAACCGGAAATATGTATTCAAACAAACAAACAAACAAAAGAAATACAGCAAAAAAAAAAATCTCGCGCTTGCCTTGGAACGGCCAGGCAGGCCCCCCTCTGCATGCACATCGCTGTAGCGGGAAAAGTTGTGCCGTATGGCATCGGGGATTGCCGCGTAAATGTTTGTGCTATTCCCGCAAACTGTGACTGTATGCGTGTATGTGTGTGTATGCGGGTGCTCGCTTTGCATGTGTGACCGTAAGCTTGAGGGGCAGGGGGGAAGGGGGAGGGGGTTGGGGAGACGCGGGGGCCCCTGTCAGTAGCCCATAAATCTACCCCCTCCCTCCCCCCCTCCCGCGGCTGCTGCAGGGCCCTTGTATTCTTGCAAGCACCCTCCCCCCTCCCCCCTCCCGTCTCCCCCTTTTCCTGTAACGCAAAAGGTTTCCACAGACCTCCTCCCTCCTCCCCCCCAGCAAAGTGGCTGCTCCCAGCCACAATCAGGGGACACTGTACTTTATGGACGTGGGGCCGCGGCGGCAGACACAATCCTTTTTCAGAGAATTGCCAAGGCCGCGTGCGGCGGCGGGGCTGCCGGCGGGGCTGACGCCGCCGCTGCCGCTGGCGTAACCGATCTATTTCCAAAGAGGCTAAGCAACGGAACAGTCAGCTCGTTCAAAAATAAATATTTTAAAAAAATATTTGTTATTTTTTTGCATTCACTTTTCCCCCCACTCACGTGCACTCACACACACACACAATAATTACTGATTAATTTTGCGCATTTCGGCATTTCAGCACAAGTAGGGCGGTGGATTCGGTGGGAGACCTGCTTATTGGGAGGAGCAAGGAATGCCACAAAGCAACGAACTCACTGGTGTCGGGAGCCTTTGCCAAAAAGCCTTTTGCTTTCATAGCGTCCCCTTCTCTGACTGGTTTGGCCCGCCCCGCCCCGCCCCGCCCCGCCCCGCACCGCACCGCGGTTCTGTTCCAGTATTTATCGCGCGGCCCCCGAAAGCGACACCCTCCGCCCCGTCCTCACTGTTGTCCGCCCCCTCCCCACGACCCCCCGCGGCGACCCCCCGCGGCGCCCCCCCGCGGACAGCAACAGGTGGCGGCGAGTGGCCGCATGGGCGGACGCAGCGCCCTCTGCTGGCTCTGCCGCTGCTCAGTGACGTTTTGGCTGCGGCGCCCGGCTTGCCGTTGTAGCGGCCACCGCACCGAGCTGGCGCCCCCGAGGGGGCCTCTGACGGGTGCACACTGACTGGTGACTGGACCGGACTTTCCCATTGACTGGCATGAAAATTTCACGATCATTTATGGTTCCTGTGTTCTGCGCTGTCATCCACCCCCGATAGGTTACCGTTACCAAAACTCAAAACGGAAATATTTTTGTTTTGCTTAAAAATCTGTGGATGCTTTTGAAAAAAAAATTGCAAAAATGGGTGGGCACTACCTCGTCCCAGGCCTCCGCCTGGAACCCTCCTGCTTAACTTCGGTGTTCGAATGGGAACCGGTGTACCAGGTATCGACCGCCGCAAAGACACGGGCACAACGCAGCGGCCTTTTTCAGGGGCACGCTTCCGCAACGGCCGATGTGGCCCCCTCCGCCAGCCAGATTTCCGGAATCAACTCCCTTCGACTGGCTGGTTGGTCTGTGGCACTGCGGCCACTCCCGAGCGGACTGGGGGGGAGGTAGGCTTTCCTATATCGTACACAGCCGAAGCTGCTGTACTTCACGACGAACCCTAGTCGCGACGGCGTGTCCTCGTCTGCCAGATTCACAGGGAGCGAAAACGAAGGTACCGAACCCTAGGTACCCCCGTAGCATACACCCGAGTCTCCGAACCAAGTTTCCTTGGTAGACACAGAGCCCCCCCGCCGGAAACCCCGGGCGACCGAGAGAACCTCGGACCCGGGAACGGGGGTAAGCCCGACCGTGCTGCGGGAATCTTCAAGTTGAAACCCAACGCTTACATCTCTCAGTGACGCAGCGCGCACGGCCGTTCAGACAGCCATACCGACGCCACGTTCGAAGGTATATTTTACCCTCTGTCTTCCAAGCGCAGACACAAGAAAAATTTTGAAGAACTAGCCAGACTCGAACCTACTACCTTTCGGCCGCTGGTCAGCCTCTCTACCCATACGGCCACAGACCCGCGATGATGGCGACGCAGAAACGCGGAGCCAAGTCGGCTGCAGGGCGAGAGAGAGAAAAAGAGAGGAGAGAGAGTGAGAGAGAGAGAGAGAGAGAGAGAGGGGGGGGGGGAGAGAGAGAGAGAGGAATAGGTTAGTGTCACCATGTGTGCGGGCAATTACGTAGCATATGAGGCGCGCAGAGACGCCGCACACGCGACACTGTGTACACGTCCCCGCATGCTGTGTGTGTGTGTGTGTCGGGGCTGGCGGGAGCTGCTCATTTCCCTGGCCAGGCTCTTCGGTCGCAGTGATTTACTCCAAGGCGGTGAGACGTGCCGCTGCGCCGCGTTACCCGGCGCCCCCCGCGGCGTCGGTGGCGTCTCGTCTCCTTCTCATCCCCACGTCGTCGTCACGTCACCGGCTCGTCTCCGCTTCTCATGTTGTTGTTGTTGTTTTTGTTGTTTCACCGTTTTAAAATAAAATATTTGTTTTAGAGGTGTTCGTGGCCTAACGGAGGTAGAGCCGATCATTATTGGCCTTTGATTTTCTTAAGGTAAATAAGTGGGGTAAAATCGGGTTACGAGAGTCCAAAAAAATAAAGACTGCTGAAAAAAAATTTTCTACA
Source organism: Megalurothrips usitatus (assembly GCA_026979955.1). Lineage (NCBI taxonomy): Eukaryota > Metazoa > Arthropoda > Insecta > Thysanoptera > Thripidae > Megalurothrips > Megalurothrips usitatus. The sequence goes on from CM049596.1 coordinate 5,290,506, forward strand.
ATCATGCCCCTGACACTAATTAATATTTTAGATATTTTCGATCAACCCTTTATTTCCTCCCCTATCTTTTTCTTAAATAAAAAAAAAACCTCCGTGTGAGGCGGCGGGTCTCAAACCTCAGCCCTGCCGGCTGGCAGCGCGGCGAGGCGCCGCCGCTGATTGCCTCTCTCTCTCCTCCTCCTCCTCATCTCCTTTCATCTCGGCTCGCCATCTCTCTCCTTCATTACAGCCCGCCGCAGCAGCCTCACCTCCGTGCGCGGCCCATCATGTTTTCCTTCAGATGTGCGTGTGTGTGTGTGTGTGTGTGTGTGCGTGTGCGTGTGCTGCTCGCCGCACACGCAGAGTGGCAGCACGCGTGGGGGCGGATCAGCTACTGGAGCGGCTCTGGGGCGGCGCTGTCTTAGTGCGTTCTCTCTCTCTCTCTCTCTCTCTCTCTCTCTCTCTCTCTCTCAGCGGTGGTGGTGCGATTGCAGGCAGGCTGCAGGAGAGTGGCGGCGCCGCCGCGGTTTCGGGGTCGCGGGTTCGACTCCCGCCGCCGCCGCCGCAAGCCGCGCGGCCCCCCTTGTGGTCCCACATGCATGTTTTACAGCGGGGGCCGCGGGGGCCGCGGGGGCCGTGTGATGTGGACTTCATGAGGCTCCTGGGGGCGGCCCTGACGTCACTCCGAATACACGCCCAGGCGGTGTATTCATAATTTGTGTACCGATGTCAATACACTGAGTATATTCGCCGCTTGAATATTGAGTCAGATTGTCATTGTCATTACTCGTATTGTCCGACAGTAAACTTCAACCGCCCCCCCCCAAAAAAGTGTAATTTTTAGCGAAATGAAGACATTGCGTGGCGTGCTCTCCTATGATTGGTGCGGACGGTTCCGCGACGCGGACAGGGGCGTCCCCCGCGGGGACGGTCCATGATTTCGCGTTATCGCCCGATGTTACTTATTATAACCGGGAGTGACTGTCGCTCGGGGACCCCGGCGCCGCACCGCCACCTGGCCGTGGTCATGCTGGTCATGATGGCCATGAGGAGCCCGAGCGAGGCCGCCCCCCGCCGCCCCCCGTCTGGTGGCATCCCGCGCGGGTAATGCTGGCCGAGCCGACGGACCCCCGGCCTCGGGGGCGCTCTGTCTGTAATGCGCAGCGACAAGGATTTGCGCGCGCCCCGCGTGGGGTGGGGTGGGGGAGGGGGTCCGGCCGCAGTCTGGGCCCCTCCGGGGGGTAACTCCGAAGCCGTCCGACCGGAAGGCGGGGGCGCGGGGGGGGACCCCCCACCGCACCAGCAGCAGGCGCTGACCTCACGCTGACCGCTGTGCCGAGCTCCGGAGAGGGCGGCGTTGGTGTGGGCGCCAAATCTGAATATGAATCCGGTGTCTGTCCTCCAGGGCCTCTCCAGGGCCCCTCCAGGACCCCGCCAGGTGGGCAGGGGCGGCGAGGAGGGGGCCCCGCCGACGCGGCGCTGCGCCGCGCGGATGCGTCTGCTGACACATCAACTTGCCCTTTCCCTTCTCCCCCTACCTTTCTCCCGGATGCATTTTGCGCGGCCGACCGGAAATAAGGGACAAAAAAAAAAAAATAAGAGGAGGGGGGGGGGGGGGGGGCAGCGCGGAGAAAATAAGAAGAGAGGGGAAAACCAATCGGCTGGTGGGGGATCGCCTCTCCTTTTTCAGTATTTTTTTATTTATTTATTTTTATTTTTGCGACTTGTTCTTTTTCTGTCGCATCGGCCTTTTTTATGCACCGGTGCGCTTGGCGCAGCAGCAGCAGTGCACACGTTTGAAAGAGCAGCAGCAGTAGCAGCAGCAGCAGCGGCGGCGGTGGAGGCAGCCAAAGCGAGCACCGAGACCCAGGCGCACGAGGCCTTCGGCTGGCCAATGATACACGCTGCAAAAAGAGGAAAAAATATGCTGCAGCGTGAGAGCGAAATGTGCTGACTTCTGGTGGCCGCCACTAACCGTCCCGTCACACCGATGCACACCGAATTCCCTCTCTTTCTGTGCGCGCTTAACGTGGCGATTCACAGCTAAAAATAAATAAATATCGGTTTCAGTAAAGGGCATTACCATGTGCATGTGCCTTGTTTCCCCAAAGTCACACCAAAAAATAAAATTCTGTATTTTTTTTTTGGGAAGTGTGTTTGAACCAGCTTGTAAACTGCTGCTGCCATATCGACATTGTGGCGTTAGCCTTCATATCCGGCAGGACACAGTCGCTGACGGACACGTGTGTGCCGCGGGGCACCCAGCCGTGCGTTCTCTGTCGCACTCGACGGATGCTCCGCAAGAGAGTGAGAGCGAGAGCGACAGAGAGAGAGAGAGAGAGGGAGAGAGGCCAGTGTGTTGGGGGAAGTCGCGCGGTGCAGGGGGCGGCCCGCCGGCCCGCCGGCCCGCCGGGTCGGGGGAGGGGCTCAGCGGAACGTTGTATGTACATAAGTGAAATGTAAATGGAGGCCCCTTGCTCTGTGTGCGCCGGCCCGGCTGCCCGGCTGCCCGGCGGCCCGGCCGCCTGCACGGCTGAGTTCCGGTCGGTCAGGGGAATTTCGCCCCCCGGTGGCCGCGCGGCTCTCTGAAGACCTCTCCCCCGGGGCGTTATCGTCGGGTGAGGGCGAATCGAGTCCCGCCGGCCGCACCACCAGCGCGGCTCCGTACCAGCACGACTTGGGTGTTCTTGGCTGGTACTCGCCAGGTGTTCCCACACGCGGACACCCCGGGTGCGCGAGGTGTTCGGCTGTGGTGCGTTGGCCGGGGGTGTTTGCCGGCAGTGCACACTCCAGAGCCACCCCGCCGGCCTTAATGTATGCACCGCTAGGCTGTGTTAACCCGCTGCGGCCCGCGCCCGCCGGGCTCGGCTCCGCTCTCCTCCCAGTCCGTCCGGTCCCAGCCGGGCACTACACACCCCTCCGCCTGGCTCCGCCCCCGGGGCTGGGCAGGGAGGGGCGCGGCGGCCCGGCCCCCGCCCGCCAACACCCGGTGTCCACTGCTCCAGGGCAGAGGCGGTCTGCAGCCCCGTCAGGGCCACGGCCGCCCCGCGGCAACCTCCCCGCCTCTGCAAATAATCACGAATAAAAAAAAAAAAAATCGAAATTTTAGACTTTTGTTATAAAAACCCGAGTCGCACTACAACTCAATTTTTTTTTAAGACTGGGGATTTTTTTTGTCTTCTTAAAAAACAAAAAACGGCACAATATTGACACTTACGGCGCGAGCCTCAGGTGGGGCACGACCCCATAGAGGAGAGAGTTTAGTGCTGCAGACGCACACACACACGGATTTACACCTGTCGTTACCACCTGGCGCTGCCGTGCCGCGTCACGCGGGGGCGCGTCACGGGGGGACGTTATCCGCAGTGACGGCCGCGTCCTCGTCGTCAACATAAAACGCCCTCTGCCAATAAGTACGGGCGCGCGGCGGCGCTGCGGCCTGCCGTTTGTTGTCGACGACCCCCCGCCGAGCCGATACGGCGCCCCGCAGGACCCCCCGCAGGACCCCCCGCGGACTGACTGCCCCGCACCCCATAAATACACGGCGCGTAATCCCGGTGCGAATGCTGTCGTAGCGCCTGCGGGCTGCGGGCTGCGGGCCGGGCAGCCCGCGCGGCACGCGAGCGCGACGGGCGGCCTACCCTGCAGGCGCTGTGCCCGCGCGGACCTCCTGGGCGCCTAGCCGCCGACGGTCAGCGGGGACAAAGAAGAGTCCGAGAGAGGGAGGGAGGGAGGGAGGGAGGGAGAGAGACAGCCGAGCGGGGAGAAAATCCCCAACGGTCATCGTTGTTTGCACTTCCGCAGCGGCGGGGTCCCGGGGCAGCGGGGCAGTGTTGTGTGCGGTTCGGACTCTGTAACGGCCGGGGCCCAAACCGCGTTACGGCCCGGCTCGGTCTGACCGAAGGCGGCGGCGGCGGTGGCAGCGGCGGCGGCCAATGTACGATTATCGAAAAGCCTCGGGTAGGGGCCGGTCCGGTCCGGTCGGGGGGAGAATGTTACGATATGTGGTGAGGCCGATGCGAATGGCTGCGCTGGGCCGCGGCGGCGGCGGCGGCGGCGGCGGCGGCGGCAGTGGGGATTTGCGGTCGCTTGTACTCACCCGGCCGGACGCGCGGGTGGCCCCCGCCGCCCCCGCCGCCCCCGCCGCCCCCGCCGCCCCCGCCGCCCCCGCCGCCCCCGCCGCCCCCGCCGCCCCCGCCGGCCCCGGTGCGGCAGTGACCAGCGCCCACACGGACCCCCGCAGCCCCGAGCCACCGCCGCCGCCGCCGCCGCCCCCGCAAACTTGCCGAATAATTGTTTACAATTTGCATACAATTCGGACACAATTGTGTTTTCAGCGTGGCGCCCTGTGCGCGGGCCGCCCGGGCGGCGGCGTCCGGCGCGCCCCTCCCGCTGCTCCTGGCCCCGGCTCTTTACCCGCGTCGGCGGCGTGCAGGCCGCAGGGCGGGCTCCGGGAGCTCCGGGGGGATGAGATGAGCAGGCCGTCACGCGCAGCCGGCGCCGCCCGGAGCCAAGCTGCACTTCCGGCCTGCACTTGCAGCAGCAGCAGTTGCAGCACCAGTCCGCTGCTCAGAACTCCGGCCGCGGCCCCGGCGCCTCCCCCCGCACCCGACCCTGCACTCCTTGCAGTGCAAGATTGTAGCAAACGGCGTGTCGTCAACGGGGGGGCCCGGCCGCCGCCGCCGCCGCCGCCGCCGCCGCCGCGGCTGCTCTTCGCGCGCGGGGGGCGCCACGCTCGAGTGCAGCAGGCCGACGGTCTTGTGGGAGGGGGGCACGGCGGCGGCACCTCGCTGTCGCAGCTGCACGGCCCGCGGCGGGGAGTCAACGCAGTCCGTATGACGCACGCACATTGACAGCCGGACACGCAGACAGCGGTGTTGCTCTTATTAAAAAGAGAAGGAATGAAAAAAAAAACGGAATTTTTTTTTGGCGGTTCGTGGAGTTTTATTTTTGCGTACCCGCACGATGGGCCTCGCACACACACACACACACACACGTGGTGCGGGGCGCGAAAATATGCAGATGGAAACGGAATGTGATTCTGGGACCTCTTTTCCCTCCCTCCCTCTTTCTCCTCCCCCCTCCTCCTCCCTCCGTGTTAAAAGCTTATCACATGGAGACACGCGGCCGGAGTAACTCCCGATTTCGCCGGCACCCTCTCTCCCCCCCACCGCCGCCGCCGCCTAATCATCATCAGCACCACCATCATCAGTGTCATCATCATTGCATCATCAACAGCTCATGATGAAGCCCCTCTCCGAGTCAGTGGGCCGTGTACGCACACACACACACACAGACAGACAGACACAAAAAAAAATCTGCTTGTTTGCGTTCTTACTTATTGCGAGCCCCCCCGGCCGGATATGAAAATACGTATAAATAATTTGCTCCCTCGCTCATTTTATTTTATCGTATTAAAAGCAAGCAAGGGCGCCGGGATAAAGAGGGATGGAGGGAGAGAGAGAGAAGGAGATAGAGAGAGAGAGAGAGAGAGAGAGAGCGAGAGAGATGAAAGCGGACGAGTCCCAATGGCGGCGTAGCGGCGCGCGTTGGGGGCCACAAACACAGACTGCTTGTCGGGCACGCCGCGTATCCACCGGCCACATTCCTATGTACACTCGGTGTGCAGCGGGGGTGGGGGGCTGGGGTAATGAGATGTGCCGTGGACAAGAGCCCCCTCCCACCGTAACTCCGAGGTAAGTACTCTCAGCGGGGGGCCACGGGTCACCCGCTCACCCCTTCAGTCACCCCAGCCCGGGCCCGGCCGTCAGTACAGGGGAGGCAGCGTTCACAAACTGCGTAACGCCAATCGTCATCGTCATCGTCACCGTCACCGTCATCGTCATCGTCATCGCCATCGTCATCGTCATCGTCACCGACGTCATCGTCATCGTCATCGTCATCGTCATCGTCATCGTCATCGTCATCGTCATCGCGTCATCGTCATCGTCATCGTCATCGTCACCGTCATCGTCATCGTCATCGGCGAGGCCAGAGCGCGACGCACGAATAGTAATGCGATGACGCGTCGGCATGTCTTTATTGGAAGGTTCTCTGGAGTGCCGCCGGCTTCCTGGAGGCTTCCTGGAGGCTTCCTGCTGGAGGCTCTGGAGAATCTGGAGTTGTCCAGGCCCTGCCGGGGGGTGGGAGGGACGACAAAAGTCTGAGGAAAATTATGCAACCCGCAGCAAGGCATTTATTCATCAGAATTCATGCCTTATAGGAGGCCGCAAAAGGGGGCGGGATGCCTGAAAGAAAGAGAGAGGGGGAGAGAGAGAGAAGAGAGAGAGAGAGAGAGAGAGAAGAGAAAGTGTGTGCGCTCATGCCCCTCTGGTTAAACAAATGAACGGCGCAGCGTAGTGGGGGGCTGCGTGGTCAGCTGCACGGTTATTGGGGAAATGGGGGGTGTGTTTGTGCGTGGGAGAGAGAGAGAGAGAGAGAGAGAGAGGGGACGTGGACTCCCGGGCAGCAGAGAACTGTTTGCTTATCCGCGATGGAATGAAAGCTGCGAATCCACTGGGCCGGACTGGGCTGCTGGGGGTCTGGGGCCTGTGTCGGGTGCCACAGAGAGAGAGAGAGAGAGAGAGAGAGAGAGAGAGAGAGAGAGAGAGAGAGACAGAGAGAGAAGGCGTAAAGTGAGTGGACTGCGGCGTGGATGACGGGAGGGAGCGGGATGGAGAGACGGTATTTCTGATACCTCCTTCCTCTCTTTTTGCCTCCGCTGCCCCTCGCCCTTCGCTCGCCAACAGAGAAAATGTTGAGTCCGCCGTTTGTGTGGTTGTCAGGCGAAGCCGGCGGCAGCGGCAGCGGCAGTCGGAGGAAGTGGCGTTTCCCCCCGCAGCCTCCGCAGCAGCAGCAGCAGCAGCAGCAGCAGCAGCGGCACTCCCCTCAATCATATGATTTCCCGAGGAGCGGAGAAGTATTGCAGCGCTACACTGAAAAAGATTGTTTTGGCATTTTTTTTTGTCAGAGGGAAATTTCAGCTTTTTATATCTTTTTGAAAATTTCCAAGCGAGAGTTCAATTTTTTTTTGTATCTTGAATTGAATCTCAAATTTCTGAAAAAAAAAAATCCTCTCCGGTCCGGGAGGCGGGTCCGGGAGGCGGGTCCGGGAGGCAGCGCCGCCGCCGCGCCTGTCCCCGCCAGCAGCGCGGCCGGGTATCCCAGGTCGTTAGCGCGGCCCGGGGAACACTGCCACTGTAATTAAGGGTGTTGTCGGCGACAGGGCCGAGGCGGGTCGCCGCCGCCGCCGTCCTCGGTGGTGCCATCGCCGTCGTCAACGACGACCAACGCGATTAATTAATCTGAATAATTGCAATCGAATGAGTGATAAGACGGTGATAAGGGGGCGTGTCACCTGGCGCCGCGCCCGCCGCGCGTCACGCACGCGGCCGCGGGGGGTGGCTTATCAGACACGGCGATAACAACCGAGTCTGACTGTCAATAACCGCGACATAATGCAGGAAGAGGAGCGGGGCGGGGCGGCCGCCGGCGGGGGCCTCGGCGGGGGCCCGCCTTGTTAACGGCCATAAATAACCATTCGCCGCGTGCGACACGGACGAGGACGGGCGGGACTCGGCGGCGTCCTCGCCTTCATTGAGGTCACTGACCTCGCCGCGACGCACTACACTACTACACGATGACGATACGAAGCGCGGCGGCGGCGGCGGCAGAGGCAGCGGCGTGCCGTCAGGGGAGACCATTTGGGGGAAAATCACATCGCGGCCGTGGAGGGAGGAAATAAAATAGGTCTCGGAAAATGGTTCACGGAGAGACAGAGAGAGCTCCCTCCTTCCCTTTACTTTCTCTCTTCACTCTTCTCTCTCTCTCTCTTGCTCTCCCTCCTCTCCCCCCCCCCCCCTCTCTCTCTCTGTCCTGCGCCCCGCACCGAGCCCCTCCGTGATTCGATTGTCTCGATAAATTTGGCGGACCGCAGTAATGTTGCGACCGCGATCACGTACTGCTGTGTCTCAATCCAGGTCTAGTTTCCACGACCGGCCCGCACGGCCTAAGCCAGGGGCGGGCCGAGTGGAGGGGGAAGGGGTTGTAACAGTTTGTTTCACGGGGACACGCGTTTTCTGCTGCCCCCCGTCCCTCCCGCCCTACTCCCCTGAGGCGTGGAAAACGACTTCAACTCGTGGAGGGGGCCTCAACTGGGACCCTCTCTCCACTCCCCCTCCAGTTTCACCTGCACACACACACACGTACACACTAGCGCACACATACTTCAGCACCTCCCCCCCCTCTCTCTCCGACAGGCAGCAGGTCAGCAGAAACTAGGGTGAAAAAAATAGGTGGTTCGTGAACGTTGGAAAAGAAATCTACACCAATATTGATGAATCAATTAATTTGAAATTTTTAAAGACGGAAATCAGGTATCAATTGTCGTGCTCTTTCGGAGCGGGGCAGTGTAGACTGCCATGGCGACACAGGCACAAGAACAAGAACTGTCTTATTTTCATCTTCTTTCTCTGTTTCACTCTCCCTTTCTTTCCCTTTCTCTTGAGCCCTCCCCCCCCCCTCCTTTTTTCTCTAGCCGGTAAGAAGTGCAAAATAGCGCCTCCCTCGCGCAAACTGCTGGAAAAGATGGCACCCGCGGCGTCCGCGTCACGTAGCCGCGCAGCCCCCATACTTCCCCGCGATCCGTGTTGTTGTTCTCTCTCTCTCTCCCTCTCTCTCTCTGTCTCTCTCTCTCTCTCTCTCTGCAACACTCTCCCGTCTTCCCTCTCCCTCCCCCGCCCGTGTTTTTCCCCGGGACTACTCAGAGCCCGCGTGGCTTACTGCTCCGCTCAGCGCGGCGGCCGGCTTTCTCCGCGGAGCACTTACGCCCCGCAATTAGCTAGCCCTGCGTGTGCCGCGAGTACCGAACGGGTGCGAGAGAGACGGGACGCCCTGAGAGAGAGAGAGACGCGGCGATATGTTGTGCAGCAGCAGTGGGCCGGGCCTCTCTTGTGTATTCGCGGCACACAGAAAATTGGAAAAGAAAAGCTTTTCCCAACGAGCGACTTTGAGGGCGCCGCTATGAATACCAACTAGCCGTGCGGCGGGGTCGGCCTCCGGCCCCGGCCTCAGCCTCGGCTTTGCGTCCTCCCTGCGCCTCACAGAGCGGCGGCGCCGCGGCCACACACAACGCGCTTTCCCTTTCGCCCGTCGCCACCACCACCACACCACCATCCGTGCGCTCTCTCTCTCTCTCACTCACTCACTCTCACTTTCCCATCCCCCCAGCAGCGCAGCGCCCGCACCGCGCCCGCCGCCGCTGTCTCTCTCCCACTCTTTGCCCGGAGAGGCGCGCGCGCGCAACAGTTGATATTATTTTTGGCCCTGTTATGTGTTAATTTCGGCGGCGGTGGAGCTTTTCGCTCGGTAATATTCGGGGCCTCCTTGTGCGGGGGATGGTGGCAGCAGCGGGGGCGCCGGCAGGTGGCAGGTCAGGGAGGAAGGGGAGGGGGGGGGGGGGGGGGGGGGGCGCGCGCGCAGCGGGGGGTCGGTGCAAGCTGAGTTGCGGGCAAATAACCGGCGTAAACCCCCCGAGCCGAGCCGAGCCGAGCCGAGCCGAGCCGAGCCGAGCCGAGCCGAGCCGAGCCGAGCCGAGCCAGGGTTACGATACTGCTACCGGGGCAAGTTATTTGGGCCCGCGTCGTCTTCCTCGCCGCCGCTGCCGCCGCTGCCGCCGCTGCCGCCCTCTCCCGCACCATTCCAGCGTCCCTATTGAAAACCGCAGGCACAACACCGCGCGGGGGACGCCGGGGCGGGTGGTGCGGAGGCGGCCACCGACTGCCGGCACCCGCTGCGCTGCTCCGGTGCGGACCTCTCGAAACTCGTGCCTCACAAATTTTCGGAAATGGGGAAATATCTAGGGATTTAAAAAAAAAATCTAGGAATTCTTTTGAAAACAATCTAGGATTTTTTTTTGGAAATTATCTAGAATCTTTTTTAGAAAAAAATCTAAGAGTATTTTTAAGAAAAAAACTAGGAGTATTTGTTCTAAAAAAATAGTTACTCCGGAAGATCGCGGAAACGCAAGTCCCGAGCCCTGTAAGCCTTCTGCCCCCTGCGTACGGTCAGTCCGCACAAAACATTCCTCTCTCCGCTTTCGCTCTCCGCTCGGGAATGTAATAATAAGTCGACGATGAGTTATATCGGAATTGTAAAACACTGTCGGGCAGTAATTACGCGCCGCGACCACGTCTGCTCTCTCATCGCCGGAGCTCGCATTTTCCGCCATTTCCGGTGTTTTCCTGCCCGGCTTCGCGGGGGGTCCCGAGCGCGGGGGGGAGGGTCGGCTCCCGAGGGGGCGACGGACAGGGTCCCGGAAGAGAGAGAGAGAGAGAGAGAGAGAGAGAGAGAGAGAGAGAGAGAGAGAGAGAGAGAGATCATGGCGTCTATTTTCTTTGCTTAAAAACGCATTTTCCCTGTAAGAAGGAGGAGCAAGGGGAAAAGAAGTAGCAGACTCGGTGAGCGGCGACGGTCTGACTGAGAGGGACGGCCAGACGACGACGGGGAGGAGGGAGAGAGACAAAGAGAGAGAGAGAGGAGGGAATTAATTAGTTGATGGAGCGGTTTTCCTCAGAATCGACGGACTCGCCTGCTCTGTTTCACTCTCGGAGCAGATTTTTTTTTCGGGTCGAGTAAACAGAAGCCGGGCTCGCGAGGGCGGCGTACTCCGTCTGGCGCGGGCCTCTGAGATGGACTTCCTGCCGACACCGCCGGGGCCCCTCGCCGGCCCCCGTCACCTCCCACAGTAATGACGTGCCCCCACTATAGGACCACTGCTTCCGCATTAAATTCTCATGAATAAATGAATAAGGCGAAAATTGCAATCTCGGCGGGAAAATCAACAAGCGGGGCGGAAGGGGGGGGGGGGGCGTCGCCACGCTCGTCGTCCTGGTCGCCGTCGTGGTCGTTGTCGTGGAGGTCGTCGCCGTCGTGTTCGTCGTGGTGGTCGTCGCTTACGGCCGGCCCCTCGTCAGGCTGGGGCCGCCGCCGCCGGGGCCGTGCGCGCATTTGGCAGGCCGAGGACGTCGCCGTCCCGGCTGTGTCGGCGTCGCCGCCCCCCGGTGCTGCCCTCCTGCTCCGGGGGCGGCGACGCCGACAACGGCGAGGGGACTTTCGGGGCCGCGAACAACGGCGGCCGGGCGGCCGTAGCCACGCCCCCGTCAATGGGGTACTGGGTCAAGTGGGGGCGGCAGCGGGGCCGGCAGCGGGGGCGGCAGCGGGGGCCTGGGGAGGGTCAGGTACGGCGCGCGCGTTAGGGGGGAGCATCGGCAGGAAAGTCCGGGCAGGGGAGTAAAGGCGGTCGAGAGAGGCGGCGGGACGTGTGGGGGAGGTCCCTCGGCCCTTCAGGGGGGCATGTGTGTGTGTGAGAGAGAGAGAGAGTGTGTGTCCGCGCGTGTGTGTGTGAGAGAGAGAGTGTCCGCGCGTGATAAACGGAACGGCCAAGTGGCGCCGAAGAAAATGGAGATTTATTGATTTGTCCGCACGGCGAGCGGCGCGAGGGTCGCCTTCTGCTGGAATAACACACAGCTGTCGTCGCGGCATGTGTGTTCCTGTGTGTGTGTGTGTGTGTGTGTGTGTGTGTGTGTGTGTGGAGAGCAAAGAGGAACATCGGAGACGCGCCACACCATGGCGGACGCCGGAAATGGCCCAGGATCGCGGACCGGCGCCGCCGGACACGACCACAGCGTGTGGATCCAGAGAGTCGCAGAACTGGCCGCCGCCGCGGGACCCGGGAGGCCCGGGCCAGATCGCTGTCAGCTCGACACGCCGCCGCCGCCGCCGCTGCCGCCGCTGCCGCCGCCGCCGCCGCCACTCTGCGTGGCAAAGCGGATAGCGGCGGCGGCGGCGGCGGCGGCAGCGGCACACAGGCACCTTGTTAACTTGTAAATTGCGCAGCCGCCGCCGCCACTGCCGCTGCTTACTTTTAAGTTATACAGAAAGTGTCGGGGAAACTACCCTGCTGCTCCTCTCTCCCTTCCCTCCCCGCACCCCGCTAAGCTTGACGCGCCGGGGCCCGCGGGGTCCGGGGCTCGGGGCCCGGGACTTGTCGCCAACAAGTTGCTGGATGCTTTGTAACTTCCCGATGTGTAGCGAACATCTGTTACGTTCCCTTCGGGCCGGGTCTGGCCGCGCCGGGCCGGGAGTCGGCTAGGTCGTCCCTCACCGTCCGTGCCCACCGCCCCCGTCCACCGTGTGGAGGTCAGGCGGCCTGCCCCGGTCCAGCCCCCCAACACACACACACACACACACACACACACACACACACACACACACACACACACAGCAGGGGAGGCGCCGAAGACCGACCGGAGACCAACCCTGCGAGCGCACGGCCACGACCGCATGGCGTTTCTCTAATTCTTTGCGGGTTCGAGTTGGAAGGAGGTGGTGGTCTTGGCGTCGGACGGAGCACCCCGCGAGAGCGAGCGCCAGCCACCGGCAGTAGCGCCATCCCTCGGCCGCTTCCCCAACCACACCTGACGCCGCCTGGGAGGTAGGCAGCGGTCGGCGGCCGCTTCACACGGCTGCACGGCGGGCGTTGCCTACCTCCCAGGCGCGGTGGCCGCCGCCGCCGACTCCGGTCACGCGGTCTTTCGAGAGTGAACGTCATGCTGTGACACAAAACCGTTCTGAATGATTCAGCGCTCCCTGCTGTGATTATGTTTGTCGGCGTGTCGGGCGGGGCTGACGGTGACGGGGGGCGGCGTGGCCCCCGCAGCCCCGCGGGGCGCGGCAGGACCTCGGACAGCACGGGACGGGGCGGGACGGGACACGGTCGCGTCCCCCGGCCGCCGCTGACGGACCTGCCGGGGCCGCGGCGCGGGGCTGCGGGCGGAGCGGTGGGGAGTAATTGAGTTTGGAAAGTCGCTTCATACGCCGCGCGGGGGCCGCTGCGCCCCCGCTGTGTGCGGCTGCGTGGAGCTCGGACGGTCGGGACCCCGCCCAACGCAGACCGACTCGACCCGGGCCATGTGTGCGAGAGGGAGCGGAGAGCGTGTGTGAGAGAGAAAGAGCGCGCCAGCGAGACAGAGCGGCCACGCTTGCGCCGCTCGTGTCCGGATCGCTTTGGCCGCCCCCGTCTGCCCGCAACACGTCCACCCGCGTGCTGTACCTGTATGCACCGCGCCTGGAGGTTATTTGCACGGCTCGGAAAATGGTCCTCGTTAATGATGACATGACGTCATGTTTTGTGTGTGTGTGTGTGTGGGGGGGGGGGGGGGACCACTCGCCCAGCACACACATGCGGTAATCCGGCCGCTCGGACCGGAAACAGGGAGATAAGCGCGGTCGCCGTTGTTGTGGTCAACAAGCGTATTTTTATCGGCCGCATATGTGCGAGGCGTGTGGCGCTACCTGGCGGACACACGCCTCCCTGGCACGGTTGTCACCATCCGTTGTGCGGAACACTTCCGCCCCCCCCCCCAAACCCCCCAAACCCCCACGGCGACAACATCTTCCTTCTCGCTCTCTCAGCACCGACGACATCTTCCTTCTCGCTCCCTCTCCCTCGCCGCCGCCGCTCTCCGCTCTCCGCGCCTATTCTCTCTCTCTCTCCGACGGAAAATATATAAAAAAATAACCACCATGTACGCACACCGCGCCCTCTCCAGGAGAGCGCAGAAATGTGGGCCAGGAAACATCCACGCGCGCATCCGGCCCACACGTGTGTGTGTGTGTGTGCGTGCGACCTGCCTGTACGCACGCTGTTTGTTGCGTGCATATACTTTTCGCCATGCACGCACATATATGCGTAAACCAGCCGCACATAAAAGAACAGATAAATCTCGAGAGAGCGCGCGCGAGAGAGAGAGACGGGGAAAATTAACGTCACAGTGAAAGGAAAGTAGGGGAGTAATTTACAACCATCGCAACGTATGTCTGCGGGGGCGCCGGGCGGGGCCCGAGCCTGGCCGGGCCCCCTGCTGGAACAGGGCTGCCAGGCGGGGCCTGCTGTGCGGGCGGCAGCAGCAGCAGCGGCGGCAGTGGCAGCGTCGCCCCCCGCGAAACACAAGATTTGAAGGGGGCGCGGAGCACGAGGGGCCGCAGCGGACCTGAAACCCCCCCCCCCCCCCCGGCCTCCTACAAATCAAGCGACGATTGAAATATCACTCTTTGGCTTTTATTTCAGCCCTGTTGTGCGCGCCGCCACGGTTTTCCTGTTCCTCTCTCTCTCTCTCTGTCTCTGTGTGTCTCTCTCATACACACACACATACATGCGGATAGCTGCGCTTGCCGCCAGTTGAGTTGATTTACTGCGAGCGAGCGGCGCGCGGTGCAGCGCGGGCGGCAGGGTCGCGGTGAACATTGTTAGACCTGTTGAAAGCCGAGCTCTCTCTCTCTCTCTCTCTCTCTCTCTCTCTCTAGGGGGCACAGGGGGACACCGCGGAGGGAAGCCATAGCAAACGGGTCCCCGCCAAACTTTGATTGCGGTTCCACGTCGCATATTCGTTGGGGGGTTGGCAGCAGTGGCACGGTCCGCGGACGCAGCAGCGCGGCGCTCCGCGGCTGGTCACCGCCTCCTCCACCGCCACACCGCCCTCCTCTCTTTCCGCGTCACCACTCTGAAAGTTCCCCGCGCTGTGTGCGATAGGCGGCGGTGAGCGGCTAGCGGCGCCGCGGAATAATATTGCGTCGCGCAACTGAACCTCCCCGGCGGGCCCTCCGCGTGGCGAGTGTCCCCGCGGGCCGATATATGCATGTGGTTGTCGGCGCGCGGGTCTGTATCGGCTGCAGAGGTTTCCAGCCCCCCCCCCCCCCCCCCGCAGCCCCGCCCATCCGTTTTCTGAGAAGTGAGCCGTACTGCAGGGGAGGAGAAGGGGGGGAAAGGGGGGGGGGGCTCAGCCGACGGGGACCCACACGCGTGGGCGGGGGACAAGGGGGGCCCCTCGGGGGGCAAACGCGATGACAGCAACTATGTGAACTGGATATGGCGGGCGTGGGGGGATACGGTGTGTCGCGCGGCCCATGGCTGCATGTGTGTATGTGTGAGAGAGAAAAAGAGGCAGGGGCGGGAGGAGGGGGACGGGGAAAAATACGGCCGGGCCAGAGGGGGGTCTCTTCTGTAAATTCGAGGGGCCCCGGCGGCGGTTGCCCCCCTCCCCTCCCCCTCTTCCCGTCCCTCACTCCTCGTAAAGGGTTCGGGTAGAAGAAAGAGGAAAAAGTAGCTAGCGTTATGAGACACGCCGCCATTCCGGACGGCGGCCGTAAATTTCGGCAAACGTTTGATTTGTTGGGCCGCGTCCGTCCCGCGCGCGCGTTTAACGCGGCGAACACCGGAAGCCGAGCGCCACCACCGCCTCCGCCGCCGCCGTCTTTTGTTTTTTTCTACGGCCGCCGCGGAGAAAACCAGCCGGAGTTTTTTTTTATATCCTTTCTCGCGGTGTGTCCCTTCCGGGCGGCCGGGCGGCCCCGTGCGGTACAACAAGCAGCATAGAGATAGCGACACACATCGTCTGCTGCCGCGGGGGAGATAGCCGCGAGGAGATAGCCCCTGCGGCCCGCGGCCGGACCGTACGGGGAGAGTTACGGCCCTGTGACTCGGAGAGGGAAAGGTCTGACAAAGCGCGTTCGCAAAACGGATTTGCCGATGCGGCTTTTGCCTTTGGCGCGCTGCTGTGGTGTGTGTCCGGCGGGCCGGGCCGCCCCCCAGGCAGCGGCGGCGGCGGCGGCGGCGGCGGCGGCGGCGCTTGGCAAGAACAACGCGATGCCTGCGGGGGGAGATACCATCGATGAGACCAATGTGTAACCAAGATCAAGATCTAATTGTTCGCCGAAATAAACCCTTCCGCGCGCGTTGGGGGCGGCTCGTGGGGGCGGCTCGTGGGGGCGGCTGGGTTATCCCGACACATCGCACAGCCCTCCCCCGCGGCGCACCCCCCGCAGGGCTCCGGGGCCCCCACACAGGAGGGACGCCGCAGCCGCCGCAGCCGCCGCTGCTGCTCAGGGCGCCTCTTCCTCCTTCCGAACTAAACTTGCCGTTAGTGAGCAATAAAGTTTATTAATGGTGAATTACCCGGAGTAGTACATTACTCAGGGAAGCGTCGTTGTGGGGGGTGCGTTAGCAGCCGAGCTGCCGCCACACAGCGCCGCAGCCAATACCGGTCCATTAACAGCCTCTCAATTTAAAATCAATAACAAAATCCACACAATTCTCAATACAAATTTCTGGCGCGTGGATTTGAGCAATGATTAATGCGCCAAAACCTTTGGCCACACTTTTTTCGTCTTCTTCTTTTTAAATGACGCAGTTGGTATCGTGACAACCGGTCGGACACCTTCCACTGGATCAGCAGGCAGAACACCCCACAGAGAGAGGGGGAGAGAGAGACAGAGAGAGCAAAAAAAAACAAAACACGACGAATAAATAAATAAATTTGGTGGAAAAAAATTAAAGAGAAAAAAAAAATTGTACACGCTTGTACCACAGCAGCAGCAGTGATTGCCATCAAAGAGAACGAAGCGAATGAACGGGGGGCCGGCGGGGACGCGGAGCAGGGCCGGAGCGAGGTCCTTTTCCTCTTTGTGTCCCTCTCTCTCTCTCTCTCTCTCTCTCTCTCTCTCTCTCTCTCTCTCTCTCTCTCTCTCTCTTGCCCCCTCTCACTCACTCTCGATGTGCTTTGAAAGTGAGAAGCCGCGAAAAGTGTGCGGGGGCGAATGGGAGGCGAGGCGCGAGGGGGGCCCGCACAGTTGTTGTTCCTTGTTTTCCCGCACCATGGAGTCCTCGATGCAAAAGCAATAAGTAGGAGCTCAAGTAGCGTTGCCAGAGGACCGCCGCCGCCGCCGCCGCCGCCGCCGCCGCCGCCCTTCTTCGAAAAGCGCGTGGAGAGAAAAAGTGAAACGAGAAAAAAAAAAAGGAAGCAAAGGAGCAAAGGAAGAAAGGAAAATATTCTCGCGGAATATAGTCCAACAACGAGGCCGCATGGCGGCTTGTGCCGCTGTACTGACTGACGCAGTGGTGCTTCAGTCCGGGCGGGTCGGTCTAGGAAACCGAGAGCAGCAATTGCTGCTGCAAAAGCATTCGCCAATATGAATCTGAATTTGGCTAATTAATTACCGAGATCGCTATAAGTGAGTGCACTTCAAATAGGCGCCAATCACGACAGTTCGGTGATGGACTACAATCATCGGCCAAAACTAACACATGAAGCACTCAGATAATAATTTCTTTCAACCAACATCAGAACCCTCCATCACCCGCTCTCTCTCTCTCTCTCTCTCTCTCTCTGACACACACACACACACACACCTTGCCGCCTACCTTGGAAACGCCACAACCAATCACCGTCATCGGCGCTAACCCTCCCCCCTCTCTCTCGCTCCTCCCCCCCCTTTTTCACGGATGATGGGTCATCGGCATCATGAAATGCTATAGAAGACCCCCCCACCCTCTCCGCCCCTACCCTTCGCCCCTCCCCCCCTCTTCCGCACCTTCTACTTCTATCTTTTTCGCGCTCCCCACTGTAAAATTAAAAGAGACGGAATGATGGTGTTGGCGGTGGTGCGAGTGGGACAGGAGATAGACGAGAGAGAGAGAGAGAGAGAGAGAGAGAGAGAGAGAGAGAGAGAGAGCCGCCCTGTCGCAATGATGCCTGGCTAGATTTTACCGAGGCGGGGAGGGGTGCTGTCGGTCGTCGCCGCTGCTATGAACTGTTGAAGTTGCAGCGGTGTTGACAGAGGAGACACGGAGGTAGGGGCGCGCGGGGGGGAGGTGTGAGGGGGGGGGGGAGGGTACAAAAGCGAGAAAATGAGATCGAAATTAGGAAATGAACGCGTCAGGGGGCCAAAGCGCGCGCGAATCCAAATGAGCCCCGGGGAAGCAGGGGCGCCGCCGGCGCCGTCAGGGCGGAGGGTTCGCGACGGTGCTGCCCTCTGCTGGCGCCCTGCGATAAGCGGCAAATTGTAGAATGTCGGCGGAGGCTGCTCTCTCTCTCTCTCTCTCTCTCTCTCTCTCTCTCTCTCTCTCTCTCTCTCTTATCTCTCTCTTTCCTTAGGGTTGCAGCTCTGGAAGAGCTGCGAAAGCCTTTGCCGTGATGAAGGCCGCCGACAGTTTGTGAAGTAAGGGAGTCGGACCGGGGCGCGCCTGCGGACGCCGGGGTAGGCCGGCCCGCCCGACACCCGTGCGTTGCGGCGGGCCGCCGCTGCCTACCCTGCAGGCGCTGTGCCGGTGTCGGTGCCGGTGCCGGCCCGCATGTCTCTCTCGCTGCCGGCGTGCATGATGAATGGCCTGTGCGAGTTCGGCAGGCCGGCGGCCGGCCGCGCCGCGCGTATCGCGGGGGATGAGAGAAGGGGTGTTGGAGGGGCGGCGGGTGCGCGGCCGGGTCCGCCCGCTGTCCCGGCGGCGCGCGCACAGCGGTGGCCACCGCAGAGGTTTAAGTGGGGGCCAGTTGAGCGCACTGATTTATATAGCGGCCTCCGGGGACCACGTCGGCGAGCTGCGGTGCCGCGCCGCCTCACCTCCACGCCCCGGACGGTTGTCATGCAGGCAGAGAGCAAGGAGAGTGCCAAGGGAAGACGGCCGTGGCCGTGGAAAAAAAAAATTGGCACGATTTCGTCGGTTTTTTCTTCTGCGATTCGGGGTGAAGTGCAACGGTCTGAGACTGTGTCCACATGGGCCCTGCAAGCAAAGAAATGCGGCCCTAATCGGTCCGTATCGGCTGTAACAAAGTGGAGGGGAGGTGGTGGCGGGGCGCGGCGGCGGGGCGCGGCCACCCCTGCCGTCGTGCCGTGCCGCGAGGGTCAGCCGGCAGGGGTGTGGCGACGAGGGGGCAGCGCGGCGCGCGCAGGAAGTACGCGAGAGTGCAGCAGCGCAAGGCGGGGCGGGCGGCGAGTACAGCGCGAGTACGGCTTTATTGAGTGAAAAATTAAGTCGCCTCACAACAGAGAGCATAGCGTAGCATATTGCAGCGGCCCGCCCGCTTGAGATGTCGATCCCGACAAGTGGCGGGCGGCAGCCGGCCCGGGGGAGGGTGCATCGGGAAGCAGTAGGGAGGGAAGGAGGGAGGGAGGGAGGGAGAGAGGGAGGGAGGGAGGGAGGGAGGGAGGGAGGGAGGGAGGGAGGGAGACTCCGCCGAGCATGAAAGCTTTGTGTACATTTGCAGCGCTCAAAAATTTTCTTGTTCCTCTTTATTTCGCGTGTAATTAAATCAGACGATACTCGCGGGCGATTTGCTCTCCCATCCGTCTATACCCGCGTCGGTCCAGAGACTAAAAAAATCTGCTTAACAATAATTTTTTTTTTGCAAAAATTGGCTCGTATTTTTGTTCGACAAAATGTTTAACAGAGTGGAGCGTTATGGGCAGAGAGAGAGAGAGAGAGAGAGAGAGAGAGAGAGAGAGAGAGAGAGAGAGAGAGAGAGACGGAGAGCGAGAGAGAGAGAGAGACGAAGAGAGAGAGAGACAGAGAGAGCTGGGCGACAGGAGCGCCCCAGCGGTGCAGTGGGCGGCTGCGTCAGTCTGGGCCCGGCTGACACCACCGCACCCTACCCTCCCTCCACACAGCCGGCGCACGCGCCCGCCACCCTCCTACCTTCCCACCCTCCCACCCTCCCACCCTCCCACCCTCCCACCCTCCGGTGAGGTGAGCCCTTGCTTGTCATCTCTGACGTGAGTGTATATACATTTTTTTGTCCCCAGTGACGCGGCGGCGGCGGCGCGTGGAGCCGATAGGAGGAAAGAAGAAGGATTCAGGCGGCAATTTGTGTCACACAAAGCGCCCGGGAGACGCGGCCACTTCCCCCTGCCAACGCCTGACAGCCCCACCGATATAATAATACTAATAATAAATAAATCAAAAGGGAAAGAAACTGCTTCCCGATAGATATACGTTGTTGTTGTTTTTATTTTCGCGGTAAGCAAGGGGGGAAACCAGAACAACAAATATGGAAGTACCATTACATCGATTTTCAAACGGTGATAATCAGTGTCACAGCGGTGCAATAAAAGCCCGCCGTATATTATTTTTCCGCGGCAGCGCTGCGAGTGCACAATATGGACCAATAAGGACAGCGAGGAGGGGGCGGGGATGCAGAGCGGAGCAGTAACAGGCAATAAGCAGCAGTAATAGCGCCCTCATCGGTCCAGGCCGCCCCGGGGGCAGTTAGCGACAACCGCCACCACTGCTGCATTATTATTATTATTGTGATAAGCATTATTGCACAAAGTAAAGGCATATTGTTTCGATTTTTCTTTTGGTCACAAGTGCGTAACGCATTTATTTTCGCATATTTTTTTTCAAAAAAAAATCTTAAGACTTTGACTGCGGGGGTATGCGATTACACGGTTCACGAAACGTCTGTACGGCGAGTTCCACCTCCACCATCAGTAGGGCATCTTCCACTCTTGCAGGGGGCGTTCAAAGACGTCCCGCAGGCAGCCCGGCGGCGGCGGGAGGAGGAGGAGGAGGAGGAGGAGGAGGGGGAGGAGGGGGAGGAGGGGGAGGAGGGCTTAGAAACACGTCGCTCGACTCGCCGCCGCCGCCGCCGGCCGGCCGGAGAGCGAGTGAGATTGCGCAGCTCTTCTCCTCACTGAATGATCGCGCCAAAAACGGATGTTTCCTTTCGGGAGGAAAAGCAGCAGCAGCAGCGGAGGTCCGGAGTGTCGGAGGCGGCGACGACGCGGGCCGACGGGGTGCGAGCCGCGCCCAGAGCGGGGGCGGAGCGGCGGCGAGCGGCCGGGTGAATCAGATAAAGACGAGGCTGCCGTCGGCCCGGCCCCTCTCTGCCGCTCACCAACAAGAAGAGCCCCCGCGCGATCGTCTTCCTCGCACCCTCGCCCAGGCAGCTCTCTCTCTCTCTCTCTCTCTCTCTCTCTCTCTCTCTCTCTCTCTCTCTCCCTCTCTCTCTCTGGCTTTGGGCGGGCTGCGGCAGCGTCTTGAACAGCATCGCGGGAGGAGGAAAGGAGCAAAGCAAGGCTGCTGCTGCTGCTGCTGCTGCTGCGGGTGTGGTGGTGTCCGAGGGGGCGAGGGTGCGGGGGGCGGCCGGCTCTTTTACCGCTCTCACTGACACACCACTAAATCCCCGGCGGAGCCCCCGTTCCCACACCTTTCACCCGGCCCTGGCTGCTGGCTGCTCCAATCTCCACAATCCCCCCGGCGGCAGCCCCCGCCTCATCTCACATCAGCCCCCCCGCAGAGCCGCCCTCTGCCTTCTTTGACTTTGCACCCCGCCGCCGCCGCTGCCGCCGCTGCGGCCTCGGAGAGGCGCTGGTGTTTCATCATACACCGGGTTAGCACGGACTCCGTGAGGAGGCGTTCGTTCGGCGGCGGCCCCCGGGAATATTCCGATCCCTCCAAGCAGTCGCCTTCCACCGGCTGCTCCGGGGCCGCCGCCTCTGCCAGGGTCACTGCAGCAGCCTCCGGCCGGGGCCGCCTCCTGCCCCGGCCCGCCGGCCCGCCGGGGCCCCGGGGCTCGGCCCCTCAGCGCGGCTTAAACCCGCACCGCGTCCTCCGTCTTTGCCAATCCCCCTCCCCTTTTAGGCCGCTCCAAATTAAGTTGGTAAGCCTGCAGTGCCTCCGCCGAGGCGGCGGGGCGGGAGCGCTAATTTATTGCGGTGCGTTTAGACACATTGACCCCGGCCAAACAGACTCGCAAGGCTGCCGCCGCCCGTCCGAGGCCGAGGAGGCCATGGAGGCCGTGGCCGTGGAGGCCGTGGCAGCGGAGGCCGCTCCGCCGCTAACTCAATAGCAGCAGATTGCTTCCCGATCACGCAACAAGTAGCTCCCGGACTGCATGGCGGCGGGGCGGGCGTCCTTACGATGACGGGCACTGCGGGGTCGGCCAGTCCTCCGCCGCCGGGACGCCACCCGTGACATGAATTTTCTATCTGACCGGTCCGCCGCGCGCGGATGCCCCCATCAAGGCCCCCATCAAGGCCCCCCGCTGCTCCGGATCAGCACGAGGAAGGCCGCCGGGGAGGAGGGCGGCCGGGCCGCAGCGACAGTAATGGAATCCGTGCATCTCCTGCCCCAGGCGGGCCCTGTATTTTCAGTTTGCCTCCGACACTACATCTGAGCAGTTGGCACTCGCAAAACACGAAAAAAAAGACATAATTACAAAACGCGCGGCTGAGCGATGCGGAGCGGTGTAATTTGTCTCGAAAAAGGAACGGTCGCACTTGGGTTCGGGGGGGGGGGGGGGGGGCGAACAGGGTGAAGGAGGGGGGAGGGGGGGGGGGGGGGGCGAGACGCGTGAGCGGCAAAAGCTGCTGGAAAAGAGGATTAAATCCTCTTGAGCTGCCGGCGGGCCGGGCGGGCGGGCGGGCTGGTCCTCAGTGGGGTCGACGGGGTCCCCCCGGATCCCCGGGAGCCCCCTCTTGTCGCTGTTACACCCACTTCATTTGTAGCCTTCCGCCCAATAACCCCATCCCCCCCCCTCCATCCTCCCCCTCCTCACCTCCCCCTTCTCATCTCACGACCCCTCCAGAAGCAGAGCAGCTACCCGCAACACACTCACCCGCGTCGCGCACCAAGTAAAGAAAAATTCATTAAATATTTTGGATTTCCGCGAAAACCGGTACGGTTTGTCTTTCTTTTCTTTTTTTGAACCGCATTAATAACAGCATATCGGAGATGGGGGCAGGGGAGGGGGGGTGACTCTTGTGGGCTGCTTCCCCGCTGAAATGGAATGTACGCGGGAGGACGGGCGGGGCGGCCTGCCGTCTGCCCCGGGGGCAGTCCGCAGGGGGCGGCGCGGGGGCGGCATACAACCCCCTCTTCCCTCCCTCTCCCCTTCCCCCCCCCCCTCTCTCTCTCTCTCTCTCTGTCGCTGTGGGATCGCGGTTACTCGCCGCCGCCGCCGCCGCCCCGCTGCCGTCCCTCTCTTCGTCGGGGAGGGAATCAATGTCAATAAAATTCGGTAATGGAATAATGCTGCAGCGGCCGCGGTTCCAGAGCAGAGAGAGAGAGAGAGAGAGAGAGAGAGAGAGAGAGAGAGAGAGAGAGAGAGAGAGAGGGGGGGGGGGGGGGCAGGGAGCCCGAGGGAGCCCCAGGGCCTTGCCGGCCGTCTGCTAATATTGAGCTAGGAGCAGACGGCGACGGCGGCGACGGCGGCGGCAGCGGTGGCGGCGGCGGCAGCGGCGCATGCTGTAGAACATCACAAGCCACACCGTGCGCTAGCGTGTGCAGCAGAGAGAGAGAGAGAGAGAGAGAGAGAGAGAGAGCCACAACGATCCTCGCTCCGCCCCCCCCCCCCCTCTCCGTCACGGCCTACCTGATGAGATGATTCACACAAAAAGCATACGATACTAACAACAAATAAATAATAATGACGAACGAAAAAAAAAATGCCGACGGTCGTCGAAAAGTGGCGGGCAGAAAAAAAAATGGATTGAAAAGTTTTTTTTTGCGAAAGCAGCGGCGGAGAGGGTCAAAGTTGTTTCTGATGACATGGAAACTAACTTTCGGTGCGACGCGCTGCGCGGCACTGCGAATGGAGAGCCTATCCATACACAGTAATGAGGTCTGGGGCGACAGAGAGCTGATGGCAAGGCATGTGTGAGTCGGAGAGAGAGAGAGAGAGAGGGGGGGGATAGCGAAAAGGGGAGATGAAGTGACGCGTTGCCAATTAATCCCGCCGTCCCCGCTCGCTGTCCAGCCAGTGCCGGTCCCCGTCCCGCCGTCATACGGGGATACAAATAACACCAACACACACGCTGAATAGAGGACTCAAAAATAGACACGAAAAAGTAAAAACACACTCTGATGATATCGATGAAAATACTCCGCCGTACTCGATAATACAGTCTCCCGATTCTTCGTATTCTCTCCGAATATGGCGCGGGTACATACAAAAACAACTTCGCATTATTTTTTGCGTGTGTGCGTGTGTGTGTGTGGGGGGGGGAAGGCGGGGGAGGAGGAGGGGGGGGAAGGGGGAGGGGGAGGGGGTGGGGGAGGGGGAGGAGGTCGCAGAACGGCAATGTGAGTGTGATGAGAAGCGTGGCGGAGCGGTTAGTGAACAGCCCCCGGCGGGAATGAGTAGTCATGTGATGAGGGAGGCACGCCACGCCCCGCCCCGCCCCGCCCCGCCACGCCACGCCACGCCACGCCACGCCACGCCACGCCACGCCACGCCACGCCACGCCACGCCACGCCACGCCACGCCACGCCACGCCACGCCACGCCACGCCACGCCACGCCACGCCTCACGCAGCGCCCTGCTTCCGGCAGCTCCGGCTCGCGAGCGCAGGTTGTGTTTCGCAGAGCAGCCTTGGGCGATGATGGAACAGCTCGCGCGAAAACACTTCAAAGCTGTCTGCCACACGCCTCCCCCCAGTGTGCCGCGGTGCCGCGGTAACGCGCCGCCGCTGCCGCGGACGGAGGCCCTGCCCTAACCTCCCCGACCGGCCCGCGCGGCCCAGCAGCCCTTCTTGCTTCCTTGCCCTTTGAGGCATATCCAATACACCGCCGCACGCCTCGCGACACGCCTCTCTCTCTCTCCCTGTCTCTCTCTCTCTCTCTCTCTCTCTCTCTCTCTCTCACCGCCCACATCCACACCGCCAGCTCGCACGGCCGGCACTCGACCCCGCGGTGCGGCGACAACGTCAGCAAAGAATCGACAGCGGACCGCAGCGCCGCGCACCGCGGATATTTTACGTTTCTCCGCGGCAAAGTGGCATGGCAGCGCCCGCGGCCGGCGGCGTCAGCAAGCGCGCTCTGCTGGAAGAGGACCTCTGGAAGGACCTCTGGAAGGACCTCTGGAGGGACCTCTGGAGGGGCGCGCGCCCCGGCGCCCCGCCCCTGGAATGGCCCTGGAGAGCTATTCCGGGTCGCGATAACGGCGTGCCACCTTTTTATGGCTCGTTCCTCGTTTGCGTTTTCGGCAAACAGTCAGTCGGCGCCTCGCCTCTGCAGTGATAAGTTCTCCCCGCGCCACACAAAGTTGCGAGCAAAACGTCGCCGTTGTGGCATGTAGCATGCTAATTTCGTCGATGGCGCTCTCTTGGAAAGTCGTTTCGCCAGCGATGCGCGGCGGGGTCGCGGGCGGAGCTGCGGAGCTGCGGGGGCCGAGGGGCGAGAGGACTTTGCCGTCGAGACCGCCTCTCCTCCTCCTCCTCCTCCTCCTCTCCTCCCCCGCGCCGAATCACTTCTTCTTCTTCTTCTTCTGTTGCTTCTCTTGCTGTCCGCTCGCGGCATTCGTCGCTCACGCCGCCGGGCGGGGGGGATTTCTTTGCCCTAGAATACGCTGTACGCCATACGGGGGGAGGGACTTCTACGACAACTTGACTCGTCGTCTTGGCTCATGATGTAGTCGTGTATAGACACGGGTGAGAGAGAGACAGAGAGAGACATTTCGCACCCTCTTCCCGTCCCTCTCTCTCTCTCCCTTCTCCTCCTCCCGACGAGAACGTGATTATACCGCAGCAACTAGCCATAATTAATGCTGCACAGACAGCCCGACGGTATTAACCCCCCCCACCCTCTCTGATTAGAACAGATCGGGATGTATGATGCCTCTGATCACACGGAGCTGGCGCGGCCAGCGGCAGATCCGGGCCCGGCGTACCCCGTGTGTGTGTGTGTGCGTGCGTGTGTGTGCGTGTGTGACCCTCACCAGCACTCCCCCGCACCCCTCCCCCTTCCCTGCGGGCACGGCGCCACGATAACGGGGACACGCACACACACACACACACGCATGTACAGACGTTTGGTAATGTGCGACAACAACCATTCCCCTCTGCTACCTCCCCACCACCACCACCACCGCCACCACCACCGTGTGCCTGGCCGGTGTATGGGAGCCACAACTCAATGCGTTCTATGTGCCTCTCTCTCTCTGTCTCTGTCTGTACCTCTGCGGTGATCATTGTCATTGTCATTACCACGTCGTCATCCGAGAGATACTACTGCTCTCTCTCTCTCTCTCTCTCTCTCTCTCTCTCTCTCTCTCTCTCTCTCTCTCCCTGCCTGTCCCCTGTAGACATCAGCCAGGCAGCATCATCAAAGCACCCGTCATCGACCTAACCACCAAGACGCACTATTCCAAACACTGTACTGCTGGACACGGCGGGGGTTGTCCTGCTTCTCTCTCTCTCTCTCTCTCTCTCTCTCTCTCTCTCCGGTCTGTGCCGGCTGGCCGGGATACCTCTCCCCATTTTGTCTCCCGATGAAATTAATTGCGTCCAGAGGCGGCGGGCGGCGCCGCAGCGCTCGCAAAGGGCCGACAGCGGCCGTCCCTTCATCTCCGCGCGCTGCCCTTCCCAATCTGGTGCCGATGCAAACCCTGCGGGCCCCGGGCTGCATCCTAATCAAAGTGACGCAGTGCATCTCTCTCTCTCTCTCTCCTCTCTCTCTATCTCTCTCTCACTCTTACAAGCCAATGGGGAAACAAAAAGAACAACAACAACAAAAATATTGCACCAGCTCTACATAAACTTTTCGTTCTCCAATATATCCGCAATTTTGCGTTCCATTAATAAGTCACGTGGACTGCGTCGCTTTCCTCGACAACTTCTTTTTTTTTTTTTGAGGTACATACATTTGTTTGGCAGTGGCCGGCCCGGAGTGGCGGCGGCGGCGGCGGCGGCAGTGTGGGGTTGTGCGTGCTGTGACACGGACCGGCGACGGCGTGCTGCACGCTGTGGGTACTGGATGTTGTCCGGCAGGGAGCACTTAGCGGCGGGCCGTGTGTGTGTGTGTGTGTGTGTGTGTGTAGAGCAGGCTGTGGCCACGGGCTGTGCTGTGTCCGGGCCCGGTCATCCGGACGGTCCTAGCGGGGCAGCCCGGGCCCCGCCGCCCCCCCCCCCCCCCCCCCCCCGCTGCTGCACCTCCTTCGCCCACCGCAACCCCTACCACCACCGCCACCCAGACAACAGCAGTGGTATGCACGTGTGGCGCAATAACCATGCAGCTAAATATCGTGCGGATCAATTATCTCGCCTAGCTGTGTGCGTGAGAGAGAGAGAGAGAGAGAGAGAGAGAGAGAGAGAGAGAGAGAGAGAGGTGGAATTAAAAGAGTGACCCGGCTGGGCGGAATGAGCGCCGAAGCGCTCTGCAGCAGCGACAACGATATGAGGGCGCACTTTATCCCGCTCCCCACACTGCAGCGCAGTCTGGCAGCAGTTTGTTGCTGCCATCTGATCGAGTGTATGACACCGCCAATACAGGCGCCGTTTGGAGGGGGAGCGTGCGCAAATCACGTGCGGCATTTATTCCCTCCCCCGCGCTGCCCTGCTGGAGCTGGCGCCGGGCAGCGCGCCTGTCGGGTAGGCAGTCCTCCCGCAGCCGTGTGACGTGCAGCCGTGTATTGCCTACCGAGCCGGGCGCCCGGCCACCGCGTCGCAGGAGCTGCGATGCCACGGAGACCACTGTAACCATTGTTTATGCATGTACATTTTCCAATATGTTTTGTTTCTGTTGTCCTCAAATTCTTTAACGCGCGTTAAAAAATTATTAATATTTGTTTCTGGAAAAATAGTTGAGAATTTTTTAAAGTTATACCGTGAAAAGCATCTCTAAATTTCGCGAGGTTCGCGGTGTGAACCGATGCGCCTGTGGCGGTGCTGCCGCAGATGGGGACGGCCGCAGATGTCGCGGCGGCGGCGGCGGCGGCGGCGGCGGCGGCGGCGGCGGCGCGGTGCGGGAAGAGAGTGGGAGCCGGCGCGGCTGGCGCCCCGGGCCGCAGCACCTGGGGGCTGCGGGGGGCTGCCGCCGCCGATCTGACGGAGGCCGCCCTCCACAGGGACGGCGTCGGCCCCGCGGCCCCGCGGCCCCGCGGCCCCGCTCGCAGGCCGCGCTATGCGAGACGCCCGCGCCGCCGGCATTCAGCAATTCGACGCATAAATTATTGAGCGCGGCCCGTTGGTGGTGATGGAGGATGATGGAGACTTACGTCGTCGTGGAGCCCCCTGCTGCCGGGGCCGGCGCCGCCCCCGCAGCCTCTTCATTAGGCTCCAATCCCCACAGGAGTCCGGCAGCGGCGGCGGCAGCGGCGCCGGTCCCCCGGGGGGCCAAAGTGCTGCCGCCGCGCGCGCTTTGAAATGTAGACTCGGCGCGTGCGGGGCGGCGGGCGAGGAGGCCGAGAGAGAGAGAGAGAGAGAGAGAGAGAGAGAGAGAGAGAGAGAGAGAGAGAGAGGCCGAGCAGGAGGTGGGTCCGGCGCTTTGTCCGAACTGCACTCCAAACTGGGCGCCGGGGACGGGATCCTGTTCGAGTGGCGCGGCCGCCCGAGCCGCACCGGGGCAGTGCGAGCCGCAGCCCTCGCCGGGGCCGGCCGGGGCCCCGGAGGCTCAGCTCAGTTCATAACCACTCCCCGCCTGCCCTTCAAGCTCCCTTCCCCCCCCCCAAAAAAAAAAATAATAGAAATATACAGTATTTGAACTCGCGGCGGAATAGGCTCCGGCCTGTGCCGGGCCGACGCTGTTGCTGTTTTCTTTTATTCTCCCTCCTTTCGCACTGACGACTTTACCCGGAGAAATGTCCCTCCTTTCTGCATGTGCCCCTCCTCCCCTCCCCTCCCCTCCTCCCCGCCCCTCGCCTCCGCACCGCGCGGTTCGCTTTCTTCGCGCCTCACCGCCGCGCCAACCAGCCAGCCAATCAGCTTGACGGCTACACGCCCTGCTGGGGGTCGGCGGCGGAGGGGGGCGCAGCGGGGGACCCCGCGGGGGGTCGCGTTTGCGATGACTTTCCATTCCGCGTCGTCACAACACAAAACAAGGTGGCGCCGCGCCGCGCCGTATTCGAACCCGGGGCGCGGCAAACGGGCACCCCGCCGACACAATTCCGTTCTGGATGGCGTCAGAGCGGGCGGAATAAACACGGAGGGCGGGGGCGGGTGGGAGCGAGACAGCGACAACGAGAGAGAGAGAGAGAGCAGGGGCGAAGAAAGCGTTCGGGAAAATTTATTCGGTCTGGTATTCGCTTCTCGTGGTTTTATCCGTGTGAGTGTGTCGATAGGGGCAAGGGAAGGGGGTCAACTATCTCTCTCTCTCTCCCTATCGGCCCCTTAAAAAGATACGCCTGAAAAACTACCCACATTACCATGCGGCGGTCACTAATTTCTCTCCCCGTCTCTCTCGCTCTCTGTCCCTCCCGTTTCCTCGTCTGTCAAAGGCCACCAAAGGCGCAAAAAGGGGTGCGTAAAACCTGAATTGCAAAAGTCTCGAAATTCAAATTGATTTTTTTTTGGCGCGCATTTTTTTTTGTTTGGTCCGGCACGACGCGCACGCCTCTAAAGTGGAATTTTATGCAGGGATTGGGTCGGGCCGGGCTCCCCACACACGCGGCGCACGGCGCACGCGGGGTGCTGGCCGGCCGGTCCTTGGCCGCCCTCTCCGCGCGTCCCTCACAGGTGCCACGTGGGCGGAATGTGTGTGGCCCCTTGACCCTTCGCGGCCCACCGGCCCTGGTCAGATTACTCTGGGAGAGAGAGAGAGAGAGAGAGAGAGAGAGAGAGAGAGAGAGAGAGAAAGAGAGAGAGAGAAAGGCAGAAGGGAGAGAGATTGTTTTCCATGCAGGCGCGGTCATAGAAAGGGTCATAAATGCATGAGATAAAACCTTTTGGTGGCGTCGCCCTGCTCTGCCTGCACCGGCGGCCTCCGCGGGCGCGGGGTGTTCTGCCCGCCGGCGCTGCCCCGCCGCCCCGCCCCCACCGACTGAGACAAGGGCGCGCCGAAAAGGCGTGCCGGGCCGCCCGCGGCGGGCGGCGGCGGGGGCGGCTGTGGCGGCACCTTTGAAGTCAAACACCCGCAGCTCGCAGCCAGAAAGTCATTTCGCCCGCCCGCCCGCCCCGCGGCCATCACGGTCCGACATGGCATGGACGTTAGCAGCTGCAGCACCGCACTCGCACGTACATTTTTTTTCTCGCAATCGTTCTTTTTCCTCTCTCTGCACGGTGTGTACGGATGCGGTGCGGGACAGAACACCGCCTTGTATGGTCCGGTGAGGGAGATTCCCGCGGCCGACGACAACAACAGCACGTTTCTGAGGGAGGGCGGCGGCGGCGGCGGTGCTGCTGTGGGGTCCTGCCGCGGGGTCGACCAGAGATACGGCCGGGGCGGCGGCGGCAGCGGCAGCGGCGGGCCGTGCAATGGGACAGTAAGTGTTGCGGCCAGCGGCCCCCGGGCACTGACGAGGGTCGCGCTGCCCGGACCTCCTGGCCGACCCCCCGCCACGCCACGCCACGCCAGTGCCCCCCCCCTGAGCCTCCCCCCCCCCTCCGCCCCTGTGGGGATTTAAGCAATCAGCACAGCAGCGGAAAGAAGAGTCGGGGGGGGGGGGGGGGGGGGGCAACGCCGCCGCCTTCTTACCGCGTGTGCAGTGCTGGCCGAATAGTTGTCACATAAGCAGCAGCGGCAGCACCGCCTTCCGAGAGCCGTGTGTGTGTGAGTGTGTGTGTGAGTGTGTGTGTGGGCAGGTGAGACTTTGGGAAGCAGTCCCTGCCGCCCGCCCCCCTCTGCCGCCCGTCAGTTGTCCGGCTTAACGCCCCCCCCTCCCCCCCGGCGGCTTGAGAAAGCCAAGCCCCCCTCCTCCCCGGCCGTCCGGCCTCACCTATCCTGTCCGCGGCGGGGGGGCCTTTCAGGAAAACAAACAGCCCCGGAGGATAAGCCCACAGTGTAGTCCGCAAAAGGGGTGGCGGGGCAAGGGGGTTAGGGCCAGACGGAGATAGATAGCGGCCGATGCGGCGGGAGAGAGGGAGCGGGACAGAGAGGGGGAGAGAGGCGGAGGCTGATCAGCAGCTGATAAAGAAGCGAGAGAGAGAGAGGGGTGGGTGGGTAGGTGTCCGGGAGAGGGACGGAGAGGCAGGAGAGAGAGAGAGAGAGAGAGAGAGAGAGAGAGAGAGAGAGAGAGAGAGAGAGAGAGAGAGCCGTCTACCGCTACTACTACTTACGGTCTGCTGCAGAGCAGAGTTTAAAAGCCGGGAGGAGATTTATTTGGTCCCCTTTAGGTGTATGCATGATTCGGAGTGTCATAAATATTCCATCGTCTTCGTTTCACTTCCGCGTCGCGCGGCCGGAGGCCCGCCGCCCCCCCGCCTTCCGCTGCAAGTTCCGGCGGCTCGAGGCTTCCTCCGGGCCTCCTCCGGGCCTCCTCCGGGGTGTTGCAGCTCTCGGACGCAGGCGCTCTCTCTCTCTCTCTCTCTCTCTCTCTCTCTCTCGCCCAAAGTCCCGGGGCATAATCATCTTTTGACGGCCGACTCCCGATCAAAGGCCTTCGGGCAATGGGATTAGTCCGGCCGGCCAGGCGGCGTGAATAATCTTAGAAGTGTAATTAGCTGCACCCTCCCCTCCCCCCTCCCCTCCCCTGCCCCTCCGCCCCCTTAACTCGGCCACCTATACCCCGCTCTCTCCATGAAACTGATCGGCCCGACGCTGCCGGAGGCTGGAAATGGGCCACAGGGAACGGTTGGTGGCGGCGATAGGGGTAGGTGGGAGGGTGAGAGGGGAGGGGGCGGAGGAGGAGGAGGAGGAGGAGGTGGTGGCGCGGCACGGCGACGACTGGCGGAGGAGGGGAGGGGAGGGGAGGAGGGGATGCCGCCGCCGCCGCAGACAGCGGGGCGACAGGCAACACCGGCCAAGAGGAACGGCCAAACTTACGGCGGGCTTTATCTGGTCGACGCGCCCCGCGCCCCGCGCCTCGCCCCGCGGGCCGCGGGCCGCGGTCTCCTCTTCCAGAGCAGCCCGACACGCGAAACTTTGTCAGCCCCCGGAAGGTAGGCATCCCAGACGAGACGGGGCTGCCGGTGGAATTAAAAGAGCGCGCCGCAAGGAACAACACTTAAAGATTCTCTCGTTATCCGCTTCACAAAGCTCCCCGCGCGGGCCCGAAGGACCATATCCTGCCCCCCCTGGAGCTGCGGCTGCAGTTTGGAGCGCCGCCCCGTCGCTTGGCCGTGTGACCGAGGTGTTGTTGTTGTGTAGTTAAGGGATCGCGAATGGTCGTCCTGGACGTGTAATAGAATTAGCGCGACTGCGTCAACACGCCATAGCAGCGCGCTCTCGTGGAGAGTCCAAACAACCCCCGCCCGCCCTCCCTCACTCACTCACTCCCGCCCTCTGCCCTCTCCCTCGCCCCCTCTCTCCCTCTCTCTCTCTCTTTCTCGTGCCCAGCGTCGCCCAGTTTTTGGGTCGCCGACGCCCAGATGAAGTTACGCCCACGAGAGGGCGACTACATACATTTTTAATACACTCCCTGGCTGCGAAGCGGAAAACTCCCCCGCGCTGAGCGGCGCCGAGTCGGCCCGCGGGCGCGCTCTACATACACTACACTATACACCACCTTCAGAGCCATCGAGCGAAAAACTCAGATTTACCCCCCACCCATTTCCTGGTGACAAAAAAAAATAAATAATTCTTATGTTGCCCAGCATATCTCCATTTTTAAAAAAAATTGGCTCGCCGTTTTCGCAATTTTATTTTGCGTCTTGGCCTTCTTGCACGGACGGAAGGAGATATGGAAAGTACGATGTGGACTTTAGGTCTTCTGTCCGTCTGTCCGTCTGTCTGTCTCTCTCTGCCTGAAAGATTGAAGGAAAAGGTCCATGCTGTACGCGCGTGAGCGCGGGGTGCGGGGGCGGGTTTTTCCCGCCCGGAACTCCGGCCCGCCGCTGTTGGAACAAGCCGCTCCTCTCCGCGGCCGCCGCCGCCCGGTCTGGCTCTGCCGCCGCCGCCGCCACCGCCGCTGCTGCTGCAGCTGCTGGTGTTTGCACGGGGCCCTCTTATGTCTTCGCTTCAGAGAAGAAACTTCTCTTCCCCCCCGCCGCCCTGCCACTGCTGTAACACGACCCCTTCAGAACCGGAGTGAGCGAGCGAGAGAGAGAGAGAGAGAGAGGGGCTGGCCTGCCTCTCTCCTCCGGAGACGACGTGCCCTCTCCACCAGCACCGCGAGCACGCCCCCCGCAGAGTGCCCACGTGTCGGCCACGTGTCCGCCACGTGCAGCGGTGCCGCGGCGCCACACCTGGCCTCTCTCTGCGTCACCCGTTGGCGCCATATTTCAAAACCCGAATCGCGCTGGGCCCGTGACCGCTAGCGCTGCCTGCCGCGGCGCACACGGCTGCGGCCCCTTGCTCTGCCGTGTTGTGTGTGCGCTGCGCGTGCGTGTGTGTGTCCGGGGCGGGGATAGAGAGTTTATGATAGAGGGGACGTCAGTCAAGGATAGAAGATGGGCACAGGTGCGAGGCCGCGCCCCGCACACCTGTGCGCCACTTTGCAGATGTGCGCTTCAGAATGCTATCTAATAATATATACCTCTTCAAAACTTCTATAAAAAAAAAAACACACAGGAATAATGTACTGGGTAATCCGGGGGTCATTTTGAAATGAGCCGCGGCAAATCTAGTGGGGTAATGTGGGGTAAACCGGGGGGGCAATTGTTCCCCGGCCGGCGCGGCGAGCACGTCACCCGCTGAAGTAGCGAGGCGTCCAGGCGGGTCCGGACGTACGGCGCGGGCGCGACGCGGCCGGCGAACCTCATGAAAGCTAAATGAGGCACCCGCTTGTCCCCTTCCACTCTGTCGCCTGATGACCCCCCCCCCCCCCCCCCCTCCTCCGCGACACATCCCCGGGCAACGTTTACCCCTCCCCCTCCCCCCTCCCCCGACTTGATCGAGCCTAGCGCTACCATACAGTCCCCCTGCTAAACCTAACCCGTCTCTCTCTCTCTCCACCCCCCTCTCGATCTCCCTCTCCCCCCCCCCCCCTCTCTCTCTCTCTCTCTCTCCCCAGCACCACGGCGGTCTGTCTTGGGCCCCAACCGAGTTTCCTACGGTTCCCAAATCAATGGCCTTGGCTGGGGGGGGGGGGCTACCTCAGCACAACGTTATTTTCCAATTGGATTGATGCGGATCGGCGCGGGCCGGCGCCGGCGGCGGCGGCGGAGCCGAGCGGCGAGCCGAAGAGCGGCGCCCGAGCAATGCGGCGGTCGCGGAGATTCTATTGAATCCTTCCTGGAAATTCGCGTGAGATCGGCGCGAGCTTTCCCCCCCCCCCTTCTCCTTCTTCACGGACGGTACCGAAAAAGAAGGAAGGAAAAAAAAAAAGGAAATTATTGGAGGGGGGGCATTTACGGAAACGCCGCTTTCGATCGGTAAGGACATCACAGCCAGACCAGCGAGCTGCGCCAATCAGGACACTAAAGTCGTTCCCTCTCCTTCCCGCCTTCCGCCCCCTGCTTCCTCTCTCTCTCTCTCTCTCTCTCTGTCTTTGCTTTTCTTGCTTCTTTTTGCCTCCGCTGCTGTCGCCGGGCTGCCATAAGCCTACTCCATATGGAAAAGTCACCCATTACCATCATCGAACCGCCCCCCACCCCCCACCCCTTCTCCTCTTCCTCCTCCGATTTTTCACTGCGGCTTATTTCTTTCTACGGCCAGTAAACTTCTTCCCGATTTTATTGTTTGTTGTTTCCGACTTATTTCGAGCTTCTTATTGCGCTCATATTCTTACCGAGAGAGGGGAGCGCGTGAAGGCCGCCGGACCAGGTCGGCTGATTAATAGAGACATTATTTGCCGAGTCGAAATCGGGTCAGTGAAATAACAACTCTCTGGGGAGTGGAGGGGGAAGGGGGATAAGAAGTCTGCTCGAGATGAAAGACCGGGGTCGGCCCCACGACTGTGTGCGCCTTCTAAAACCGAGAGTAAAAAATAGCACTCCGGTTTATACTAAATGTTGTACTGTTCTGCCTCTCCAGTTTTCTCCGGTCTCTCTCTCCCTCTCTCACGGGTCGACCGCGCGAGGCAGCTATTTTTTTATTCGAGTAAAAGGTGCAGTGATTGTCGCCCCCCCCCCGCAGCAGTCCTATACGTCTCAGCAACACCAACCACCACTCACACGCGATTGCGGCTGCTCCTTCCCCCTCCCCTCCCCTCCCCTCCCCTCCCCTCCCCTCCTCACCGCAAGGGGTGGCCACATTTTATCGGCAAGCTTCGGGCGGCGTGGGCTGTTTGGTCGCTATCGCCGGGTTGACAAAGCTGCCTTGCCCGGTCAGGTGCCCGTCACCCGGCCCGCCGCGCCCCGCCGACATTTTTTAACCCCCCTCCCTCCCCCCTCCCCCACCGAGCACCTTCGCTCAACTCCTTACTCGCCAGGCGATATCGTTTTCTGAAAACGAAAATTAAATTTAAATTTTTTTCTCTGTTATAAATTGGTAAAGACCTTTCAAATTTTCGTAATTTAGTTGGAAAAAAATTTCAAGTGCAGAGTGTTTTGAACCGACTGGTCCACTCGCCTCGCCACACTTTCGCATCGCCTCCCTCTGTCGTACGACAAATAATTAGAAATCGTGGAGGAGAGAGAGAGAGAGAGAGAGAGAGAGAGAGAGAGAGAGAGAGAGAGAGAGAGTTACCACTGACAGAAAAGGACGCCCCAAAGCAAAACTTTTCGCGCTCGGGAAGCAGATTTGAGTCGCGCGTCGCGGGGCGCCGCGGGGCGACGTCCGGCTCGTGTTCGCGCAGGGGGGCCGTATTTTCAATATCATTACAGAGTGCGCATCACAGAGAGACGGCGGCGGGCTGAACGGCCAGCTTTGGAATTAATTTAATGACTGGTGGCGCTCGCACTGGTGGCCCTGCCGCCGCGGGCCCTCAGAGGGGGGCGGTATTGGCTCAGCCGAGCACGCGGCGGTTCGGTCGGTCCGGTTTGGCACGCGTCTGACCGTTCGGACACTGCGGGCGGGGAGAGCGAGGGGAAAGACCGCCGCCGCCCCGGCTATCAAACGGGAACATTCCTCGACTGTCGAACGGGAGGGGGGGGGGGAGAGGGGGGGGGGGGGGGGGGCTACGAGAAGTCGGTAGGGGGGACAGCACTGCAACTATATTGCCGCTCGGAAGGGTCCGCGGAGAGAGGGAAATGCGGGGCGTGGGGGGAGAGAAGGGGACCAGTGAAAGGGAGCGTACTTGGTTTGAAAAGTTGGTGTTGCCGGCGCGCGGGCTGGTTGTGTTTGTTGCCTCTCTCTCTCGCACCCCATAACGGCCTGTGATTTGTTTCGCGCGATCGGCTAGGAGAGACGCGGCCCCCTCCGCGAGGCGTCTGTCTGTCAGCAGGACTGTCAGAGGCGCTTCTCTGCGCCCTTTCAAGCCGATTGGCCGCGTACCCTAACGTAGGAGTATCCTTATTTTTTTTCCAAATCTTCAACATAAAAATATCTTTAAAAAAATAAAAATAAAAAAGAGTGCAGTATGTTGCCCTGACAATTTTACATTTTTTCCCCTCCAAAAAAAAAAACAGTTTTAAAAAAAATGTAGCGGGGTTTTTGGACCGACCGTTAGAAATGGTCTCGACACGAATTCAAAGTACTTTCTGCCTTCTTTTAACCGGTATACCCATTACTTCCGCACCTCAGAAGGTGTTGCAGTATTTTTGTTCCTGTCCCCGCTGGCCGCTGCAGCCGCTTGCAGCCGCTTGCAGCCGCGCAGCCTCCTAATCGCATTCCTCTGGGAGACTCGAAATGACGCATTCCAACGTCAGTCACTATGTCTCACGCGCTGGGGCGTTCACTGGCACGCGCCGCCGGGCCCACACACACACACACACGCGCACACAACACACACGCGTGCCTTCAAAACCGAAAACATTTCTCCTGAGTGAGGTCTTTAATTTTTTTTTTTGCGTTTTTGTCTATAGTGTTTTCAGTTCCTAATTATTAGACAAAACTTTGGCGGATAAAAATTCAAGAGAGCTGTGGAGACACTCTCTGAGTTGGCGTGTGTCTGAGGGACAGGAAGGATGTTCAGCGGCCCTTTTGTTCTCCTCGGCTGCCACCTCCCCTCTCACGGGGGGGGGGGGGGGGGGGGGGGCCGCGCCCGACCAAAAAACCGGCGGGATATTGTCGATTGTCACCCAGCCGCCTGTAAAGTGACACGATTCTGTGAGAGAGGGAGAGAGACAGGGAGACAGAGAGAGAGAGAGAGAGAGAGAGAGAGAGAGAGAAGTTGAGAAGTCGGATTGTGACTAAGAAGGGGAGCGGCGCGGGGACGCCCCTCGAGCGACCCGAGCTGCGCTCCTCTCCCAATCCCGGCCACTTTTTTTTTCCCCTTTCCCATCTTCCAATTTCTCTATTTTTGGCCCCGCGGGCAATAAGGGGTCCAAGCAGCGCCATTTTCGTCGCGCTTTTGTTCTGTTGAGGCGGCGAGGTCCCCGGATATAACGTTTAGGCATTCCGACACCAGCAAGGTGGGGGGAGGGGGGCAAAAGGAGATAATTGAGGGCATTTCCCTCTCGGATGCCACACTCTTCGGCCCGAAAAGCTTCCGAGAGGGGGCTAACGCAACGCTCCGTTTGGGGTGAAAAAATGTGGAAACGGAGAATTTGAGAAATTGTTGTCCCCCCCCACCCCCCTCTCGCTTCTCTTCATCCTTGTTGCTCCTGTAAGGCTCTTGCGGCGATCGGTCTCTCCCCTCTCGCTCCCTCCCCCTCCTCTCTCTCTCTCTCTCTCTCTTGCTCCCCTTCGTCGTCGTCGTCTGTACCAAATCCTACTTATCAGAGTTGCTCGCCCGCCCTGCATATTCGTAGCACCTCGGGGCTCCAGCAGCAGCGCAGCGGCTCTGCTACTCTTTTCAATCAATTTCGCTGTAGAAGGAGAGGGGCGGCTGTTCGCTCTCTCTCTCTCTCCCACGCATGCAGTGGGTGCCGGGCTGCCGGGGAGGCGAGACAAGCCCTACTTTGTGACACCAAAGCCCCGGCCCCGCTCCGGCCGGCAGCCGAGGGCCGGGTGTTGTCCCAGGACCTCCCGCTCTGTTTCTTATTTTCTCCGCCCCTCCCGCCCGCTTCCCTATGCAGCCCGCCGCTTGAGCCGCTAGATTTGCTGCTGCAGCGTCCCGCGGCCGGATAACCCGGAGGGGCGCCCCGGACCTCACCCAGGACAGGAAACCCCGGGGGAACCTGGAACCTGGAACAGGCAGGATATCGTCAGATTCGAAAACCCTTTCTTATTCAGTCATCTCCAGCGAGGTTTAAAAACGCAAAGTACAAAGAGGACACTCTCATCTACTTCCGTTTTCGAGCTTCCTTGGAAATACCTATTGCAGCAAGTGCTCTGGTCAGCCAGGTAACCCTTCTGTTGGGCGCACAGAAAAAAAAATCAACAGAGATTTTTCACCGTTTTTATAATGGCTCTATCTCTGTCTTCCTTGGCGGACGCGGCACTCTGCAGTGAACAGAGGGGAGAAAAAAAATAATAGCAGAAGCCTGCTCCAGTCTGTGCCGCGCGAGATACCGGGGAAGCGGCCGAAAAGCCCCGCGAAATGAGGGGGAATACATGCATAAGAATGGCGGAATAAACCCCCGTAATGCGCGCCAGTTATTGTTGATCGCGAGTCAAAGGGCGCGTGGCGGCGCGTGGCGGCGGCGGAGGCATTTCGTATTTCCCGCCGGCATACTTCTCGGGGCACCGTTAGGAGGGAGAAAGACGGAGCTGGAAGACCGCGAGAGTGTGTGTGAGAGAGAGAGAGAAAGAGAGAGACAGAGATAGACAGAGATGGAGAAGAGGGAGCGCGTAGCCCTGCTGTGCTGTACCACGGCCAGCCGGACACCGCGGTGTCGGCGGCGGCGTCTCACCTGTGGATCCAGTTAGCCGTGAGGAGGCTGCACGGAGTCACGGCGGGGGGTCGTTGTTATCACCCGCGCAAGGCGGTGGACAGCCCGCGCGGCGCCGTACACACAAGGCGGTGAGGGGGTGGCGCGCGCGCGCACACACACACACACACAGATTGTATCAAGCGCACTTTACAGGGCATGTTCTGTATTTGCACCCGAATGCCGAGGCGGCGGTGGCGGCGTGTGGAGAATATGTGTGTGAGGGGGGAGGAGGGGGGGGGGGAGAGGCCGGGAGGAGAGCGTCCTAGGCTGCGGTCCCAGCGCATTCGCGGTCTGGGGCCCGCGCCCCGCGTCCCATGTCGTGAACGCACGCGTGCGTCTATTGTGTGTGTGTGTGTGTGTGTGTCTTGAAACTATGAGCATAAATAAATCTGGTGGCACACACGCGGAGCGGTACAGAGCGCGCAGTGCCGCGCGCTTATACGCAATGCTGCGCGCTGCCCGCCGTGCATAAATATACGCGAGCATGCCGAGCAGAGGACGACACACGGCGGTGTGTGTGTGTGTGTGTACGGCTGTGTGTGTGTGTGGAGAAATCGACGGAGTACACACACACACTCATACACCTCTTCGGTACGGAACGGAAGATGTGCAGCGAGCAGCGGCGGCAACGATGTGAGAAAACAGTTGTCAGCCCCGCTAGTCGCGGCCGCCGTTCACAGCGCCGCCCCGACGCGCGCCCGCATTTCTCATACCGGGTGCTGCGCAGCCCCGACGCCGTGCACTACAAAAGGCGCCGCCGCCCCGGTGGCGCCCCTCTCTGCAAGCCCCTGCAGCAGCAGCAGCAGCGGCGCCGGCTCCCAGGCAGGAGGAGGAGGAGGGTAAGTTGAATCAATCAAAACTCAATTTTTTTCGGTACGACGTATTATTTTTTTTCCTCCCTTCCTCCGCGGCGTGGTCCCGGGTCGGCGGCCGGCGAGGTCCAGAGCCTCCGGCGCACGACGCGGAAAAATGATTGTACTTGTCGCAAGCGAATCAGTTCGTTGACCTCGGGACAAGTACACGACATGGCAGTAGTCCACACACGATGAAAAATTTTCACCCGAAATCAACCAGGCTCACTCAGAAAAATGAAAAGCTGTCCCAACGAAGTTTTTATTCATTTTCAGCCATGATTGAACTTGGTTTGATAAGTAGCTAAACCAGTGCAATGTGTTTTCTTAACAAATTTTGTCGGTGTTTTACAGTATTAGTAGCCACTCCGTATCAGCGAACAAACGAATCATTTGTCTTAATAACTCATTCCGATTGCGCAGAAACGAGTTACATTGTTATTATTATTTTCTTCGGCGTGTCAAGACAGAGAGAACCCATAGAGAACACGCTCACTAAATTGTGGCGCCGTTTCCCCGGGTCGGTGCCAGCCATCGAGGCGGAGTCCGCCGGGTTGAGCGCTGCGCAACACATTTGGAGCTGGAACCCCTCGAAGGTGACGGATGTCGCACTGTCTCCGCAGCGCCGCAGCGCAGCAGCAGCAGCAGAGGGCAGCGGTGGGGCTGCAGCCGCCGCCGCTACCACCACCACCGCGCCGCCGCCGCCGCCGCCGCCCCGCAGCGGAGGGGAGGGCGACGCCGCCGCGCCGCGTGGGGCCCGGCCGCCCCCGGCCGCCCCCGGCCGCGGAGCGCCGGCCCGCGCCAGTCTGCCGGCGCCGTCCGTACCGCTCGCAGCCGCACCGCGTCGCAGCGACGCCGCCACGCGAGGCGTCGCGACGCCCGACGCGACCGCGATCTCCTACACGTCCCGCGGCAGCGACAACAAGTGGCCGTGTCGCGTGACGCCGCGTCGTGACGTTGTGACGGGAGGATTCTGTGACGTGAGGATTCTGTGACGCCGCGTCGTGACGCTGTGACGGGAGGATTCTGTGACGCCGTGTCGTGACGTCGTGACGGGAGGATTCTGTGACACCGCGTCGTGACGTCGTGACGTGAGGATTCTGTGACGCCGCGTCGTGACGTCGTGACGTGAGGATTCTGTGACGCCGTGTCGTGACGTTGTGACGGGAGGATTCTGTGACGCCGAGTGGATTACACCGCCGAGGCCCCGCGCTGCCGGCGCCGCCGGCTCCGCCCCGCTGCTCCGCGGGGGGTCCGAGGAGAGTGCGGGGCGTGTGTGTGGTGGGCGCGTGCGTGTGTGGCACGGAGTGGCATGAGTAGCGCGCCTTGACGCCGCCTGCCGCCCAGCAGCAGCAGCAGCGCCTGGCCGTGCCGTGTTGGTTAGTAGAACACCGCTGCGGCCACATTGTACTCGTCGCGGGGCTTGGTTCGGCGTCTGCCGCCGCCGCGCTGCCTTGCCCCCCGCAGCGCCCGCGTTGTCGGATGCTGGGGGGAAACTTTCCCGTGAGACCACCGCGGTGGTGGTGTTGGGCGTTGCTCCTGTCGGGCGCGGAGCACGGAGCAACGGAGCCCCGGCTGGCAGCAGCG